>CALSBV010012195.1:3035864-3081445 GCA_943590825.1 Bovichtus diacanthus | reverse complement strand
ACACACACACACACACACACACACACACACACACACACACACACACACACACACACACGCACACACACACACGCACTCCCACAGACACACACGTGGCTGCAACCGCAACCCACAACATGTATATACGAATAAATGCACACACATAACCTACCTGTACACAGACACAGTTGTGCCAGCTGTCAGCGGCTGAGCCGGGATCTTTTGCCCTCTGCTCCCTCGTCATCTTCTAACCCTTCTCCCCGTCGATCAAGTGTTTTCTCCCTGTGAATATACAGTTCATACAAATGTTGACATGTAAATGCTTTATGAAGTGCCAGTTTTACAACCCATGCCACTGCAGTTCCCCAAAGCGCTGCCAGCAGGAAGCATCTGTAGGGTTGTGATCCTCTGTAAACCGTATGTGTTTTAAACATACTGTACATGCAGTATTCATGTTGAACTAGAGTGTGAGTGTGAGTGTGAGTGTGAGTGTGCGTGTGTGTGTGTGTGTGTGTCCAACAGAAACCGAGTGTTTGCGTCGTCGTTGAAGAATGCTTGTTTGTTTGTATATGTGTGATAAAGGTCTGTGTAGTCAAAGCCTGATACAGCTTATTCCTCTATGCCATAGACCTCCATAGTTGTCGAAAAAACCATTAAAAATGCATTCATGAGCCACAAAGTTGCACGGGATGACATGTTCGTTCATTACCGTGAACGTGGGCACTGTGATTTATTTCGAGTTGATGCCACATACACCGTGCTGTCGGCGTGAATCAACAGCTGGATACACACACCAACAAATACACTATTTACTTCTGTTTGAGCGATGAATGATCTTC
The DNA here is from genome assembly GCA_943590825.1 of Bovichtus diacanthus. Lineage (NCBI taxonomy): Eukaryota > Metazoa > Chordata > Actinopteri > Perciformes > Bovichtidae > Bovichtus > Bovichtus diacanthus. The sequence goes on along the minus strand of CALSBV010012195.1, from coordinate 3,080,627 downwards.
TGCGAAATCTACAGTGACCACCAGCTGGTGTAGCAAATTATTAAGACTTGAAAAAAAAAAAGAGAAAAATGAACGCACGTATAAGTGAGCGGTTTCAGTAGGAACAAATGGACTTGGCGCTGAGAGCCACAGACTGTGTTTAGAGGAGACAGAAAGTATTGTGCGAAAGACTTTTTTGACAGTAGCAAATATATATAAAATAAAGCCAGTCTTATGTTGGCTTTCTTCAAATGATAATTATGCTTTAAATACAACTTGTATCTTATTTTCTTCCTTTTGGCCATCATTCCTATTGGCTGTGATAACATTGTACCCACCAACTAAACTGCCGAGACATGGGAATGCAGAGGCTTTGAAACGCGAGCAGCCAGACAAGAGAAAATGAAGGTGAATGGTGAAACTATTACCCAAACTGTCTGTTTGAAGTGTCTGAAGTGGTTTAGTTAATCTGACCGAACTGTTGGCTTGTTTACAACCTGTCTGATCATGTGGTCTCTTGTGTTTCTTGCCCTGTCTGACTTGTCACCGTGTTTCCAGATCTTAGCAATTTACTTGATAAGCACAATGGTATCAGAAATGTTGGCAAAAGCTATAAAACAAGTTGTTATAAACTGGATTTGTGTGTGTGTGTGTGTGTGTGTTTCTTCATTGCCAGTCTATGGTTCAGGCCTGTATTATTACATCAGCTCTTACAATACGGGTTTTCTTTCTTTCTTTCTTTTTTTACGCAAACCCAATCGCTCCAATCAAAAACACACATGAACGCCAGGTGTAGAGCTTCTATGAATCCTCCGTTCAATTTGTAAACTTGCCTTTCTCATTCGAAAACATCGCACAGTGCAATAAGTCAAGGTCAGGCCTCTCACAAAGCTCGTGTAAATCTATTCGGTGTTTATCAAATGGACTCAAAAATTACAATTTTCGCACTACGGTAATAAAAGCCAAACTGTCCCTCTGTACGCGTACATGAAACAAACAAAGAGACATGCGGGGGCCCTTTGATCAGTCAATCCGTAAACAAACCCTGATGCAGAAGCCCTGCAATTGGGTATGTGCAGATCAAACTGTGTCAAATCATCAGCGGGCGAATAATAAGCTCTTGTTCTCTGAAGGGCAGCAGTCACAGCAGCACCATCAATTAGACTCCAGAGTTTGTGTCTTTTTCCTTTCTACTGATCGTGAGCTGAGCGAGTCAGACTCTGCTTTGTCTTGTACCATACCTTCAAACTTTGCTGTTTACATTACTGTGAAGATGACGGAGAAATGAACGCCGATTGTTTTTGAAAAGTGTGGAATTCTGAAGGGGTTAAATCCCAAATACTGCCATGTTGATGGGTGGATTTTATTATTATTTTTCTTTTACCTGAAGTTTTTACCTATAGTGTTGACAATCGGGACGTTCTTGGTGAGACATCTGTGTATGGCATATTTTAAGATATAGCTGTCCTGTCATCGTTTGAATTGTTTATATTACGTCCCTGATTGTGCGGCCACATAGGTAGAAGCTTCGCAACTATGGATGAAGTTTGCAACATCTGTTTTTTTTTTTTTTTTTCCCCAGTCTGCTCCCTCTTGTTAGTGCATGCTTCAGAGTATTACCCTCAAACACGTCTGTCCTCTTTGTTTTTTAGCTCTATGGGGACCCCCCTTGCAAAAAAAATAATGTTTTGGAAGGCAAGCCTAAGCAATGTGTGAGAGAGAGCATGGAATCAATAGTGTCTTCTTTTCTTACTTGATTTAAATGAGGGCTACCAGCTCTGAAGTTCCTTCTTGCCATGTTCATCTTGAAAGAATGCGCGTTGGTTGCACCGACTCCAAAGCCCAGCACAGTTACCATTGGAATATTAATAATTTAATGCAAATAATCATTGAGTATGCAGTTTGTGTGTGAATTTGAGCTGAAAGACAAAAGTAGAAAGTGGGGCCTCACATTGCGTTGAGGAAAATAAAGTGAGATGTTACACAGGCCTCTTTCTAGCGTCTCCGCGGGTGAATGCTGGAATGAATCCCCTCAAGAGCCGCACCATCTCATCCAGCTTTCTCTGATTTAGATCCTATCAACCCTTCTCGTTTCACGCTGCCGTAATACGAGATGTCAAAGTGTAATTTGACGAGGTTTCTCAGAGTAAACAGGCACTGAGTTTCACTCAGCGGTTTAATTGTGCCCTCTAAGTCCCCTGGCCAGCTGTTAGCTCAACCTGGGGTGATTTAAATTCACGGCGATGTTGCTCGCTGGATTAGGTGCTGGTAGTGTGTGTGTGCGTGCTTATGAGGTTGTGTATGGAGAAATGGTTTGTTGGGGTGGGGGGGGGGGAGTGGCTATACGTCACACAGACACAGAAAAAGATATTATATTAAAGATTCTTCTCACCATGGTTGCTCTCAGGCTTCAACTCAAGCACCATTCCCTTAGTCCCATTAGACTGTCAATAATTCATGTCAGGGATTTCAGGGGATTCAGCAGATACTTTCGCCCGTATTGATGGCGAATTTCTTTTATTTACACGGGGCCTATAATGAAATAAGAAGCCGCACATAACTCTGTACTTAGTCTGTAGGCTAATTTCTGAGGGAGAAAACAAGGGATTGATGGTGGTGGTGGTGTTGTGGAGGGGGGGGGCCGATGGGGCTTGGGTTGTACTAAGGGTCCCAGAGCTGCTTCCCTCAGCCTCCGTGCTTATCACTCTCATTCCAGGTCGCTCTTTTCCTCTTCATCCTTGTCTCTGTGTTTTGTGTTGTGGCGGGCGCTTTCAGTTATTCAGTAATTCCACAGTGTGGTTGTCAGCCATGTTTAGGAGCAAAACTTTCCAACTTTGGACGTAAACATTCAGATGTGTTTAAGCGACAACAAAAATATGCATACATACTAATATTTGGCTCTACCAAAATATGCTTGGCATGATCAGGATGGATGTTTGGGTGTGCAAAGCTTTCGTCTCGCGGCCAGTGTGTTTTTACCCTTATGGCTACTAAAAGATTTATTTCATGAAACTAATGGAAATGTCTTTAAAATGCTTGTTTGGTCTGAGACAAAGATATAAACCCAAATACAGTCAATAAAACAAAATGTGTAAAAGATGGGAAAGCAGCATTTCCTCACATTTGAGCTGATTGAACCAGTGCGTGATGCCACTTTTTGCTTAATAACTGACTGATATTGATTAATATAATGTCAAAATTGTCTATCAATTCTACTTGCTTCAGCTCTAATCTTGGCGGCATTACACTGCCGACAAAAACATGTTCTAATCTGATGCAAATTAGTTGTAGATGAATGTTAGTTTTATGAGACAGGGTTGATTTCAGTAAGAAGGTTCTAGACGCAGCTGATCATTGGGCAGTTTGGGCCTTTTAAATCCTACTTCAGTGAAACGTTGTGCCACCAAAGTCTCACCTTTTTGGGGCACAGCCTTAATTATAGATGTGTCATTTTTTTCAAATCTTTTTTTTTTCAGTTTTATGCTTGTAAGTGAAGATTTCCACACGTTGAACATTCACCATATTATGAGGTGTTCACATGGGAACAGCAGCATTATGGCAATGGCATGTTATACAACTGCAGTATATGTGAAAATAACCTTTTCATTGAGTCTTCCTGTAGATATAAAGTGCTCCGTGTTTTGCACCTTTCACCACAACACTAAGTGAAAAATAATTAAAATGCAAATGTTTAAGCCCTCATAAGTCCGAATGATCAAAAGGTGCTCTCACCAAGCACGAAAACAGTCATAAAGTGGTTTCATCACCTGCTATAACAATCAATTAAAATACAATATGCAAAGAATGTGTCTGTGTGTGTGTGTGCGTGTGTGTGTGTGTATGTGATCGCTACGATGGCGTGGAATGAATCAGCGAGTGCCCGTGGACATTGTCATCTGGACATATTAGCAGCAGCACAAGATTCCTTTGTGTTTTATGTGTATAATTTCCCCTTGATAGTGGCGGTGGTTATAGTGTTTTGTGTGTGTGTGTGTCTGTGTGTGTGTGTGTGTGTCTGTGTGTGTGTGTGTGTGTGTGTGTGTGTGTGTGTGTGTGAGAGAGAGAGAGAGAAATAGAAGGAGAATGAGAGAGCTAGAGAGGTGATGTGGAAGGATGAGGGAGGCTGAGACAGGAGAGCTGCCCCCAGTAATGAGGCCCTTTTATGGGCTTTAATTTGTCCCGCTCCCCCGGGAGACTGATGGATGGCTCTCTTTATGCTCACTCTCTTTCTTTCCCCCATCTGTGATACAGAGGATTTATTTATACCCTGATATTACCTCTCTAACAAGTACTGCCTTGCCATTACACCAGCCTGACTCTTCCTGCACAGACAGACAGACAGACAGACAGACAGACAGACAGACAGACAGATAGATAGATAGATAGATAGATAGATAGATAGATAGATAGATAGACAGATAGATAGATTTTGTTTTGGTGTAAAAGAACTGTAGCTTGTTATATTATGTGTGTGTGTGTGTGTGTGTGTTTGGATGTTTGTAGGCTTGCCTTGCTGTCTTTGTATGATTCTTCCCCCTATTCTTTTTTTTTTTTTTTTTTTTTTTTTCTTCAGTTTATTTGTTTCTTTTCTCTGCGAGTGGGTGCAGGGGAAAAAACAAAACATTTTTGCCCCTGGGCAATTCATTGCAAATTCTGGCTGACTCCTGTTCGGTTTGACTCTAGGGAAATGAAATTTAAAAACTAACTTAAAAGTTTACCACCAGTTGGCAGTTTTGGCAAGTGATAAAAATGACCGGTTGGAGAGGCAGATTAAGGTTGACAGCTGCGGAGGGATGAAAATAGCACGCTGCATACGTTTACCTTGGTTGTTTCAAAGGCATGGGCACCACGCTGGCAGGTCTGCCGATGCCCATGTTCATCCATTCATCCGCAGCTCAGGGGCTTGTCACCGCAGAAACTTCAAGGGAGAGTTTCAAGTCATTCTGCATCAACAAACAATGTACCAACATACATACATATGCATGTGAACCGTATACAGTATATGGTTTATTTTGGATTATGTAAGGTATTGATAATGTACGTGCTCACCAACATTGTGTAGAAACAAGTGGAAAACCTAATGTTTCTACATAATGTTAACACAGTTAACTCTTATTAAATGGCGACACTTTAAGGCCCATTTGTGTTCTAATTGATGAACAAATTATGTATTTACTCTACCATCAAACTTCCAAACAGCAGTTTTCAATGATGAATTTATTTTATACTGGGATTAAGACAAGACAAATGTGTTATTCGTGATTTCTGATGGAAGGTTTGTTGACATTGGTAGCGCTTGTGATCACATGTTTATGTTTTCTAGGGCTGAACGATATTTCCATTATTGATTAATCCGTCCGTCACGTTCTTGATTAGTTGATGAATCATTTGGTGTGTAAAACATTAGCAAACAGTGAAAAATGCTGATCACAATTTCCCGGCGCCCAAGGTGGTCCTCAACATCCGTTTTTCTTTTGCCAACCGACAGATGTTGGTCAATGTCGTCCAATGTGTTCAGTTAACTCTACTGTAGGACAAAGGGAAGCTCACACTGGAGAAGGTGGAGCCACAGAAAGGTTGTTTGAAACATTTTTGTTTGAAAATTCACTTTTCAGTTTACTTCACAATTAATCAGTTATCAAAATAGTTAAAAAGACACATTGTTCCATATATTATCCAATCATATCTGCACATCCCATTCAGTGTCATAACTGTAGCTACCATTAAGGACATTGATGTCATGCACCCACTAATATAACATATAACTAATAACAACAAAAGGGCTTTTCTACACACATTTTCAAAATATCTTAAAATTCGATTTTTTTTCAGGCAGACACTGAAACAAGTTACAATTAAAGGAATGTCGTGTCCACCAGAGTTACATATTGTAGCTGACAGGGAGAAGCACCATGTTAACCATAATGTTGGCAGATATAATCGAAAAGTTTAATTAATTAGTAAAATGTTCGATTTTCAGATTTTTTTTTTAGTAATGCAGGACACGTTTTTGTTGAGGTCCTGGAAACATCAATGAGTCCAAACTGATAAAAAAAGACACATCTGCACACTTAGACGTATGCAGCGTTTCATAAAATGTTGGGCGTTTGGTCTAAAAGACCGAAAGCTCAACATAAAGTCAAACACTGTGTAGATCAAAGTGTGTGGATATCTATTCTCTCAGTCTGATTTTAGTCCTTTTAGTGGACTGATAATGCAAACTAAAATAGAGCATGGTTTAAATGATCATGTATGGCAAGTACACTTGAGAACACTTTAGTTTCCATATTTTCAAAACAGAATTTGATTCACCTGTTTAATCCTTTCTCTGACAACTTAGTCTTGTTTCAACAGTGGAGTGTAGCCACTGGCCATTTACACTATTTTATCTCCACATCTGCCATTAAAAAAAAACTAATCTTCACAGTCTCAGCTCAGTTTCCTTGAAGATGAATCACCGCTTTTTACCTGTCCGTCTTCTATTCATCCCGCCTCTCCTCAACTCACATGAATGAAACGGCAGCTCAGGAGAAGGAAAAGAAAAAGAGCGCTGAGAGTAAACACAAAAAAAAAAAAAAAAAAATTGGTTTGCTTTCTTTCTGCTCGCTCTACCCCTCTGGATATGTGATCACTAACATCTATTGCATGTATTGAGGGCTGGGCGATGGTTTGGCACGTACATTGTCAAATCACACCTCTGAGTAACTCTCAGCACACTTAGCTCAAGGCCCCTCCAGCTTACATAATCCTCTGATCTGTCTGCTGCTGGAGCAGGGCCAGTTGAGGATTGACAAACACACCGAGCTAGAAATGAGACACGCCATGCTGTCTTACAGGGCTGGGAGAGAGAGCATTGACGACAGCCATTTGTGAGCGATAACCCCGTCTGGATGTCAAACAAAAATCCCACAGCATCATGAGGTCAGAGATTCAGACAAAAAAAAAAGAAAGGAGAAAAAAAAAAGCATCAAACTTTTCCTTCCCCACGTCCTGGAGTCTTTAATAACTATCATCAATCCTTAACACACCTCCCCTTAAGGATACATTTTCCTTTAATAAAAGAAAGCAGGGTGGTCTCCTTTTCCTACTTCACCTTCTCACCCGCACATCTTCTGTTTCCATTCTTCCCCCGACCCTCCACCCGTTTGGCTGGTGAGGAGGGAAGCCCACTTGCAGTGCCCCCTTTGGCAGTTCTTTTCAACTTCACAGTGTCCCGTGGTCGAGCTTGGATCCACTACAGAAAGCCATCTGCCCACTGTGATCACTCGCTAAAGTGTCTTAATTAAGCCTCATTGCCTTTGTGTCGTATGCCCCCTTTCAAATGGACCTCAGAAAATGCCCAATGAACGATGTAATAAAAGAAATACTGCGTGAGAGGAAAAGGGAAGAGAGAGCCGGACCTCGTTTTTACACAGTGAACCATGTGATGTATCTCAGTGAGTCATGTCACACAAGCTGACAGATATTGTCATTCTATGAAATGGCTGTGCTGTAGGGATTTTGTTTTTTTGTTCAGCGGCTCACAGGAGAGTGCAGGCGAAGACCAGCCTCACTGATCTGCTATCATTTGCATGTTGAACACACCCATTTCTCCTTGATGTTGACGTGAAACACTGGCTCTGCGATGTGCCACAGCTGCAAGGTCCAGAGTGCCAAAGTTACCCTACACACAAACACACACGGATGCACACAGTCACACACTAACACACCTACCAAGGGAGACTCTGTCAGCCAGTGTCCTGTTCCGTGTCTTCATTTTGGGGCTGCTGATGAGACGTGTTGTGTCGGGGATACTCTCAGGACCTTCAGATCTGTCAGTGGTTGTTCAGCCTTCATCACCTTTTGATCCACAGGAAAAGGACTGAACTGCTGTTGTCGTACTACAACACTCGCTTTTAGCTGCTACAGTCCACTTTTTTATTTTTTTTTTAGCTGATATCCTTCTAGGCTGCCATTGGTTTCAGTTCAAGTCTGTATAAACATCAACTTGATAGAGGAGTTAATGTTAAGTCGTCTTTATTCTCTGTATGTATTTGTACAGTAGTTATGTCTACAAGGAGCGTAGCAGTTATAATGAGTTTCAGCCCAGTATCTCTCGTAATATTATAATTCTTATTTAACATTTTTTTCACCTTGCTGTTTATATCCAATGCCAACATTCAGTCTAAATGCAAGAAGCAGCATGTCCGATGTGTAGTGAGCCAGGAGGTCAGGGCGGTGGACCAGTGTGTAGCCCATCGGACCTTTATGCAGGAGACCTGACTGTGTCCTGTCAATCATGTGCGATTAATGCCTTTTTATTAACAGTAAACATTAACCAAGTGTTTTAGTGGCCTAACTTAACTATAGTTTATTTGCCATAGTCTTTCCCTAACATTAACAATACTAAAGTGGCCATGCTCAGATATTGTAGAATATGTGAATAAAAAAAGAACTTGGTATTAGTTGTAAAAAAAAAAAAAAAAAAAGGCCTTAATCTTAATCGTCATTCTTGTAATTCAGTTTGTAATTTCTACAATTTTCAAGCAGGAACGGTTTTGAAAACTTTTGAAAATCAGACATTTTTAAGAGTTGGCTGCCAAAAATCTTGCTTTTGCAAGTAATCAAAAAATATCAATGTCATTTAAAGAATAATGCCAATTTGGCTTTGTCTTGCAATATAAAGGTTGCAGGTCAACATACATTTACCTTGTTTCAAACAAGACTTTTCATAACAGTTCCTACTCTCTGCTGTATTGCTGTACTTTTAAAAGTAAAGTCAATATGATGTTTTAAATGAGATTCTCCAAATAGTTATTTTTATACTGACCAAACAAATGGAAACTACTGTATGCTTTTAAAAACTTGTAAAGTATACAATATGTGTCATAATGGGATAAAAGATTATTTTCAATTTGATTCAGAAAATCTAGATTTAAAAAAAGTCTTCAAACTAAAAGTACAGAAACTGATAAAAAAGAATGGGGGAAAAAAAGGTGAAGAAAATATAATATTTCTGAGCACACCGCCCTGAAAACAGATGCACAGCTATCATCTTGTTGCTAATGTCCCAAAGCCTGATCGATCCCTCATTTGTCACAGTCACAGACAAAAAATCCAAAAGTACCTCAACTGCTCTTTTTTTTTTAACTTCCTCCCCCTTTCTTTTCTTCACAGTCTTTCTTTCACCATCCATTAAAAGTGTGTGACAGGTTCCAGACGGGTTGAGAGGGGAGAACAATGTGTTGTGACCCTCAGTACTGCCCTCCAGCTCAGCGCCTGGTTCCAACTCCTTCTCCCAGCAGGCCGTGGGGGGCCTGGCCGCCGCCCTTCCACCCACCTCCCTCTCCACCCCTCCACCCCTCCACCACCTCCAGAATCAATCGCTCTGCGACACCGTACAAACGATCCACTGAAGCCCATGCATCACAGTACAATGCACCACCAACAATGACCAGCCATGTGGTTCAGGACTGAGAGAGAGGCAGCGAGAATAAGATGGAGAGTTATTACGGGTAAATATGAAATGGAAGAGGAAAGTGAAAATAGAGCGACATGGAAGCAGAAAAAAGCAGAGCAAAAACAGAAATAAAAAAAAGAATTGTCCATTTTCTAACCAATATTGCGATTACGATAAGAATTAGTTTATTTTCCACAAATTCGTGGTCTAGATTTGAAAAAAATTTTTATTCAAGCATAATCAGCAACTTATATTGTTTGAAACAAGAATAGAAAATGATGCATTTGCTTGTTTTTGAGGTCATCCAGGGTCAGTTAGAGAAAAGTCAGCTTCTCAGCAGACTTGCTTAGTTTTCTATTTTTCTGACAGATGTGGTCTTTTGTTACTTTGCAGGTTCAGAACATATGATGAGTTTATAAAGTGATACAATGCAAATAATTAAACTATCCAACAGTATTTAATAAGTTGAAATCAGCTACATCATTAGGATGCTGCTTACATGTTATTAGTCATAATGATCTGATGATATTATTTAGGCTTTGTTACAGCATTATAACACTGCTGGACTACTAGCCTACTTGACTGGGAGCAGCAACTTCCTAGAGGGCCTGCTAGTTGCTTGGCAACTGCTCGGAGCCCATACATATGTCGCCACCTTTTGTGCAGATTAAACAAATGAGATCTAACGTGTTCGTTAAGGTTGGCGGACTTTGTAACTGCTGGACGGAGTCAGGCTAGCTGTGCTAAGCTAACTTACGGCTGGCTGCAGATGTGAAAGCGATGTCGATCCTCACGTCCAACTCTCCGCCAGAAAGTGCATATGCGTATTTCCCTAAATGTTTAACTAGAAAATGTGGCCGCGACCTTTCACCTCCTTCAGCTTGATGAAACACTGTGACATTTTGCAAGTAACTATTCAAATCTTGGCTCTTGTCATTTAGAAACGATTCATCCGGCCGAAGCGCACGTGTAGAACAACTGAAAATGTGTCCGAGCTTTAATTACATCCTGGTAGATTCAGTGAGCGTCTGAGGTCCTCTGTGGTCAGCCACTGCTATTGTTTACTTCAAGTGTTGTATTACTCTGACTCCCAGAGGCCCCCTGGGAGCCCAGTGCCCTCCTTCAAACCTCCCCCCACACTCTCTCACTCTCACACACACACACGCGCACACACACACACAGCCTACTATGGCAAAATTGTGTTAATTTACCCAGCCAGTAGTATTAACCATATTATATCAAATAACTGCCACAGACAATTGGGCAGCCAGCTCTGTGACTTCATTTTAATTGATTTTCTTACATGCTCTCAGCTGCGGATGATTTGGTTTCCCTCTGACACTATGTTTATTAAAGGCATATTGCATAAAGGAATAAATAGATATTGTTGGTTGGATTTATATGAGCTTTGAGGGAATGCAGAGGTTCGCCCCTTGTTTTAATATAAACCCGACTTTAAGTGTTTAGTTTGATTAAAGTCAATTTGTTTGTTTAACCTCCGGGCCAAAGGGACACCTTAGCGTGTGTGTGTGTGTGTGTGTGTGTGTGTGTGTGTGTGTGTGGGTGTGGAAAGTGAGGGCAATCGAGAATTTAGATTTATCCCAACCTGTCCGTCATGGCTCTAACGCTGAGCTACCTGGGCGAGCTGACTTCATTGGAATATGTAACACAGCGGATGAATAGAGCCACTGTTAGTTGGCCAGAAACAGTTTTTATTTTCTGTCTTTTCTTCAAGTGGAATGGCTGCGAGGAGACCCCAGGACCATTTCATCTTGAACATCCTTTACCAGCTGTCTCAGTCTTAAAGGCATGCTGTTCAGCCCACAGAAAATCCCACTAATCATCTTTTTGTGTTTGAGGGCACAATATGCTGAAACAGGCAGGGTGCACACACACACACACACACATATATACACGTAAACACACACACACACACACATACATGCAGACACTGCCAGCCTGCTGCTCTCTTGTCCCCATGCCCTGAGGGGGAGAGAAAGAGGGAGAGGAGGGGGGGGGTTTAGTATAATCACTTGTTAGAGGTCTGGCTCTGCCCCCCCTCCTCTCAACCTCCTTACTCCTCCTCCAACAGTTCTGTCCATCCACCAATCTGTACATTATTTCTTTCTCTGTTTCCCCCATCACTTCTTCCTCTATGTCTCCTCTTCTTCTTTCTACTTGGCCATTAAACACACGTTCTCTCTCTCTCTCTCTGACTTTCTGCGACTTTTTGCCTCATCGGCTGAAACTCTCTCCATGTTAACAGTTTGGCAGTAACAGTTTATATATCATAGGAGAAATTAGGTTTTAGTAATTCGATTTTAAATGTTACTTGTATCAGTATAATGTTAAAATGAAGGACCACTAAACTAAATCACAAGATTACACTGTGGCAGCTTTAGAATATGTGAGTCACCACTTGTGTTTGTGGGTTTTAAAAGGAAAACAGTATGAAGCACAGAGAACTACAGAGGTCAAGCTTGCATGGTTTGAAAAAGGACAACATTATTTAAAGTGGTAGGAGAAGTTAAAGTCACAGGTCAAATCTCCGAATGAAATGAAACAGCGACTGCATGAAACAGCATTTAAAAGCACAGTTACTAGAAAGCACAATATGACCACAAGTCTGACCACAGAATTTAATTATAACAAACCGCTATGTGACACAATTTTAACTAATGTGAATGGTATATACAGCAGGGTCATATGTGCTCCTTAAAAGTATCAGTTCACATATTACAATATTTGGTATTTTTAATACTTTGTCCACCAAGATGCGTTATACTGATTAAAATTATTCTAGGTTTTGCTAAATGCTTTATTTTGCTTTATGCTTTTTTTTTTACACTGGAATGTTACCCATATGTCCCCTTAGCTGTGAAGTGACTTTGGTTGAATTTTGTCTTTCAAGATAAAGTAAATTATTTAAATTATTTTTAAGACATGTTTCAATTTTTCCTGATAAATTAAGTTAATTTTTAAACCTATAACAGTGGCTGTGTCCTGAAATGTTTGCACATCGCATTGTATTCTACTGTAAATATTTAGTTTTTTAAAATGTATATTGCACCTAACATTACGTTTTCTATCTTTTAGTAATGCAAAGTATAGCTGTGTAACATGTGCTTATGCTAATGTTTTTTTTAAGCTATGAAAAACAGAGTCTCTGTCCTGACAGTTTTCCTTTCTTCACACAGTAACATGAGCAGGAGTGAAGGATCCTACTCAACGATTCTGACATCAGGAGGAGGCCATATAAAGTCCAACCCACCTGGTGAGGAAACTGATCAGTCTGTAACTGCGGTGCCTCCTTTTCTCATCCTCCGTAAGAATATGTTACTCCTAGCACCAGATCCTATTAACAATAGCTTAATGAATCACCATTACTCTAGGCAAAAAAATATATATATATATCCTCATAAATTAAACAATATAAGTTTATTTTATTTGATAAAAATCTTGTATTAAATCTAAACCCACTCACTAACCTTGGTTTCTAATATTTTATAATTGGAATATAAATGGACGTATCAGAAGCTATAAAAATATTCAATATGACTGAGCAGAATTTTCATAATTAAACAAATAACTTAACCATCAATTCAGTGCTTTGAACAGAATACAGATAACGCAGCTCGCAGGGTTTAATTAACCAAAATATTCCACGCAGTTTCATACAAACTAACAGAGGCCATGTTTGTCTCATTTTATGCAGAATATACCACTACTGTAGTAAACAAGGCCATTTGTTTCAAACCATCTTAATCCTGGGTCTTTGTTCTGTACTGTAGTTTAATACTTACACAGGGAGTCTAAGTCATGTGAACAATAAGTCCTTTGTCTAATTTCCCCGCTCAATGACTTTATGAGTGAGCAGCTAATGCATCATTCTTCTCATTGACTAATGTCCTGGTTCATTTTGTCCTTTCCGCCTTGCCGTCGCCCGCCGTGCAACACTGATTAATGCCATCACTGCAAATTAGATAGCCAAGGAACAACATGTTTATCATTTTCAAGCATTAAGAAAAGGACTTTCTAGCTTCATTTCCTTCAGTGCATTTAAAGCAGTGGGCACATCAAGGTGATGTATGTATGTGCACTATAGAGGGGAAAATATTAATTGGAATATAGCTGGAGATGTGGCCTTTCTTGTTAAGGTTGTGAGACAGAGGACAAGAGCTGACTGTAAGGCACCTCCATGTAATGATGTCATTCTTTACCATACACACAGTGACACTGACTTGATATACGTATGAACACTGAAACCAAGGTTTTCATGAAGTCATTTAAAGGGACAGTGCACTCCAAGAATCTAAAATGCATATGTTTCCTCTTACCTGCAGTGCTATTCATCCATGTAGATTGTTTTGGTGTGAGTTGCTGAGTGTTGGCGATATCGTACGTAGAGATGTCTGCCTTCTCCCGAATGTTATGGGACTAGATCGCAAAAAAAACAACACATTTTAAAAACTCAACAGCAATGTCTCCTACCAGATATCATAACCCGGTTACTCAAGTTAATCCACAGAACTTGTTGTGAGCAGTTACACGTGGGAACTATTTTCTTTCCACCTGCCAACTGTATCATCGCGCAGAAGGAAGCGTGCTTCTACTCATGGACTTGTGCTCGTATACTGCTAGCTGACCGGAGCCTGCTTACGTTTCAGCTCAGCCATTAACGTTTACGTCTGGCACTGTCACGACCACGTGCCTCTCGTCCATGAGTCGATGCACGCTTCCTTCTGCGCGACGATACAGTTGGCAGGTAGAAAGAAAATAGTTCCCACATGAAACTGCTCACAACAAGGTCTGTGGATTATCTTGAGTATCCCCGGGGTCATGATTTCTGGAAAGAGACATTGCTGTTTTCAGATGTGTTTTTTAGCACTTTAGCACCACGAGCGGAGTGCCATGCAGTTCCATTATATCCGAGAGAAGGCAGAAAATCTCAGGTAAGAGGAAAAATATGTATTTTTGATTTTGGGGTGAACTGTCCCTTAAAACTGAGAATTGTAAGTTTCCAAACATTGTTGCCCTCTACAGCAGCAAGAGGTGATTTAAATGACGTTGAAACATGACAGATGGCTGAATATCCAGAGCAGCGTAGTTATTGTTGTACCCACATTGCAAACACAACTTATTTTGTGCAACAATGTTACAGTTAGCAAAACAGATTTGCCGGTTAAAGTCGTTTGTGCAACTTCTGTTTAGTACAGAGCCCTTATTACATATACATATACAGAACAACAAGGAAACAACGGCAAAAAACTATAACAACACTTGCAGTATAAAACCAAAATAATAAGCTGAAAGACACAAACATTTTGTGTAGAGCTTAAGGGAAGCGTTAACCTCCCTATCGTTACGCATTTGATCCATTGTTAATGTAAAAAATATTGATAATTACAGCTATAGAGTTCAAGTAATTCATTTTGTTTTGTTTTTGCAATTGTTACAATGGAAATGATCCTGTGTACATGATAAATCTTCTATACAGTCTTTTGGGATATTTTCATACAGAGAGTATTACATCATACAGCTATGACCCAAACGTCTGGCATTTCTGTCTTGTGTTTGATTTATTTTTCCAAGATAAGTAAATTGTGCAAGATCACCTTAGAAATCCTGATAGCCCATTGGGTTACAATAGCAGCCTCGGGTATTGACAGAAAAAGAGCAAGTGCTCAGATATTCTCATATCATTTTCATCCTCATATCATGCTGAGAACGTAGCCTGGCAATGGTATGTTCTTATTCAATGTTGCCTCTCCCGGGCTGTATATCACATCATAAAGAATACATAAACCCCTTCTCCAAAAAAAAAACTACCCAGTCTCCAAGGCATCAGTGCCTAGTCCTGTTCTCCAACTCTGAAACAGAGAAAGAGCTGAAACAAAGAACTTTCCTTGGAAAGAAAAAGAAGAAAAACACCATCGCTCAAATAAAGCGAAAATCTAGAGACAATGCTAATAACTGTAAAATATGAATGGTGACTTGACATATTTGCAAATGTGCTAAGAGGCGCCCTACTAAATGCGATGAACTGGGAAACCAATGGCGTGGAAGAAGGCGGTTGTGGGCCCCCATCTCTTGCCATTAGATGTTCAGTGGAAGCTGTCAACAGAAGGCGCATTTGCCTGCCAAGCTCCCTCTCTGACTGAGCTCTCTGCCTGCAGCACGCCCCGAGCTCCTCTTTGACTCAAAGGGTTCATTTCACTTCTTTTAGCCTCATTCGCATGTGGTGCTACACAAAAACCCGGCTTGCTCGCAGCCTGCCTCTTGTGTATGTGTGTGTGTGTGTGTGTGTGTGTGTGTGTGGTGGTGTCTGTGTAAACTTGTGTGTGTAGTTGTGTGGGTGTGTTTTTTCTGAAAAAAGTGCACGTGTGCATGCATGTGTGTAAATCACAAGGTGATACCAGGATCCTCAGTATTTGCACTGACGACCAAAAAGCAGGAGTGACGGGGAAAGAGACCAGAGGGCCGAGTCCATCACTGCACATTTTCCGCTGCTATTAGCAGTGGGGTAGCTCTCTTTAACTGAGGAAACACAACTGGTGTTCACTGTGGTATTATCATACAATACATTCTATATTTAGATCTTGATAACATGTCCACTCCTCTTCTGTGCAGAGCAGTGGTTCCCAACTCCCTAAATACATGTGACGAGTCACTTGATGATTAACAAGATTGACATATGAAACCTGTGACGAGGGGTCACTGCAAGACGTTGCTTCATTTTAAAGGTGAAGGTTTGGAAACACTGGTATAGAGCATTAGTTATTAAGGCTCTTCTGTCTTGGCTTTCTGAGATTCATGTTGTTATTGTCTCCAGACTGATTGCACGGTACGGACTAAAACAACATATACTGAACAATAAGGAAACAATGGCACCGTTAAAATGTTAAAACTATAACAACACATTTTATTAGAAGACCAAAGCCTCCTCCATCAGGGTCATATAACGTTAACATTTATCAATACAAAGAACAGTCAGAGATAATTACAATTTCAAATTAAAAAGGTTTCTGAAGTTACCTAGACAACGGTGTGCACAACAATCATTTAAATAGTGACAACACATTCACACACTTCTTCATTTTAACATTTGGCCCATTCCACTGTAATAACAACTTACTTAAACAGATGTTGCAAATAGTCATTTTGCAAGTACTTTCCCCTATTATTCATTATATTATATTTATTATCAAAATCTGATTGAATTTGAATGAAGATTTAGAGCAGTTTGAACAGATTTTCATCCCAAATATGTTCACACACATACAAAAGTTGTGTCTTTTTGCCTCAAGCATGCGCTGACCACCGTAGTTTACAGTCGTACTGAGTAATTACAAAAGCTCAACTTCAGTGTTTGTGCTGCAAATGGTATTTTTTACAGTCCCATTTTCAGATATTTGTATCACTGAATTTCGGACCGTATTTTCACACACATTAGTAAGAATTTAAAAAAATTAGCACTAATCAGTGGCAAACAAGCAACATTTTGTTAGTGTCACGAAGTCATGCAAGTGTATGACTTGGTAACACTGTGCCTGTCCTCTGGCCAGTCTCTCCGGCTAGCAGCCCAAGGGTCGGACCAGTGGAGTGGAAGTTGAAGAGGGCTGTTTGAACGTAATAGGTTTTGACTGGCATATGTTACGCGCTCCACTGCACCATTGATTGAGCGCTTGTTTGCTAAATCACTGCAGGTTTCCCCTGTCTGGTAGGCCTGTGACACGTGTGGTGTGTGGTCACTTCAGCTCGGAGAGAGTGAGAGAGAGAAGAGCAGGTGCGACCCTGGTGACCAGAAGAGGACATAAGTTAAAAATGACAATGAGAAAGACTGAAAATAAAAGAGGCCGGAAACGCACAAAAAAAAGGGAATCAATCCCTTAATTCATACAGAAATCTTAGCACTTTGGTCTTACCCTCCATGGACACTCGGCATAACACCCCTCCAAACCCCACCTCCTCCTCTCTCCCATTTCACTCCCCCCCCTTGTTTCAGACATGCTTTTTACAGCTCGGAGGATGTGGCAGTGGAGGAGGTTGGTGTCATGGGTCAAAGTCACTCAGCCAACAGTCCACTCAATGGATGTGGATCGCTAAGATGAGACCCCCCCAGTGGCTGACTTTTGCTTCCTTACTCACTCTCCTCCAGTCTCGCCTTCTCCTTTTTCGGAGATGACCATCAGACCCTAACTAATAGGATCTAGGATATATGCTAATGATGAAACTGACAAACAATTTCAAATATGCTTTGAGGCAGATGTATGACAAAATATTAGTTTCAATTACATTTACCTATTGAGCATGAGCACTGGTCAGTTCTGGCGATTCAAACATGAATTTAAACATCATTTGTTTTCATCTCATTTAATCAGGCATTACTAATAACAAGTAGACTATTAATGTGAGTAACAAACACTTTTAATAAACTACTTACATGAGTGAAATATGTAGTTTAGATGTGATTTCACAAAGTGCTGTCCCATTTCGTATAAAACCATAGACTAGGGGGCACCCCGCTAGCTCACCTTGTAGAGCAGCTGCTGTACAATCGACTAAAGGCAAAAACGGCCAAGAAATAATCTTTTAAAAAAAATAGACTGTACTAATGCCCACAGGTTTCTGAAAGAGCCATTGTGAAGCTCAAAGTGGGCGGCTCCAACCGTCGCCATCTTGGCACTGCCGACACCGCCTAACTCCCGGCTAATCCAAAAAATTGGCAAAGATGCGGCTCATCGGTGGAACTGAGGCGGCCCCGGGTGCAGCTAGCGGATAGCGACCTGTGATGGCACCCAGCGGTCACTCAAAGGAGCCATGCTCTTAATTATGCAAAGTTTAAGCCTCTATAAAATGTAAACGGGTGAGTTATTTAAGAATTCACCCAATTCTCATGAAAACCGTTTTGTTTTTTTAACCAGGCTGTAAAGTTGGGCATTTTAACATGGGGGCCCGTGGGGATTGACTTGCTTTTGGAGCCTCAAGTGGTCATTTGAGGAACTGCAGTTTTTGGCGCACCAGAGGTTGCAGCTTCTTTAAAACACTTGCAACCCCTCCTCTACTGTCCTGCACTCTAACGTTTTCACAGTACACACAGGGGATGTTTATTAACGTCTGTAAAGGTTCATTCTGAGCTTGAGGTTTAGGGGTGGACAATGCTACAGGGCCAGGTCCTCTGAAGGACACAACTTTGTGAGTCGCGACCTTCTAAGTGCCTGAAAGTACCTTCTTGTGAACTTGCAAAGTAAAAATTCCACTCAGTAAACAAATGAATATAACAGGTTGATCGGAAATACATTATTATAACTTTCATTTATCTGCAAAGAAAAGAAACAGGCATATATCAAGAACAAACTTGGGGGTTCATTTCTGTTTTAATGACTTTCTGGCTTCTACATTGGTTTAAGTTTGTCTTATCTATTTACCAATGACTGATGACCACCTGAATTCATTTTGTAAAATACAAAATGTTTACATGATATTTACCAAGTTGATGAGTTAGTGAGGACCCCTTAAATGCACCATTAAAACGTAGATTGGTCCAAAAGCAAATGTATGGTAAAACTAACATGGGAAACATGAAACACGATGCATTCCTCATCTGTTGTTTTCATTGTTATTATGAGCATGTTTTCATCTTAGTATTTAGCTCAGAGCACTGCTGTGCCCAAGTACAGCCTCACAGAGCTGCTAGCATGGCTGTGCACTCAATTGACAAGTCAATTTCAGGGAGCAGCAGCTTTTAAGATGGATAAAGTGCAGCATTTTGACATAAGAACTACATGTTAAGATCTACATTTTAATCAAGTAAATGTGTTAACCAAATCCTTTAAATATGGAACATTTTGTGCTGTTCTGTGAAAGGCCGTGGCATAAACCATGTTGTTTTACGTAATTCTCCTCTATTTCCCCTCTGTAATTTCAGATAGGTTGTTGAAAGTACCACAACTAGCCTACCCAGCGCCTGGAGTCCTCCCCTCCGCCTTGGGAAGGCTTGGCGAGTAAACAGTGTCTTTGCTGATTACAACGCGCCTCTCTCTCTGCAGCCCAAGGTAAGCTAAAACACTTTGATCTGCTATTGATTGTCTCCCTCCTCCTCCTCATCCCTCCGCCTTCCTTCCTCGCTACTGTTAAAACATAGGTGAGTCAGCCAGTGGCCTGAGGCACTGAAGCAGAAACCAGCGGCACGCTGCTGTGTTTCTGTTGCTGACCACCAAGGTTAATTGATGTCCTCTCTGTGGTGTTAAAATGATAATTATGTTTAAGGAAAGCTGGGGAGCTGTTTACAGGGGAGGATACAAATACGGCTTCAGATACAGAGGACCCTCAGAATACCATTGGATTGTATTTGTTAAACGTAAGATCCTTAGAGTATTAGATTGCTGGCAAAATAATTAAAATGACGTAAAAAAAAAAAATAAATGACCGAAATCAAAATTAATTGATCACCAATGCACCTATGTTATATAAGAGCCAATTAGCAGAATGTGTAAGAAAAGGTGTCTGTCGCCACTTTTATTAGGTTTTCAAACAGCACAAAGCAATTAACCGTAAAGTCGGTTACTTGGTGCCCTTTTGAAAGCGATGGTGCATTATTCAAACTGTAGAATTATTCAACAAGCCAAGTCAAAACAATAATAATAGTTTAATAATTGTTTTAATAAAACGTAATAATTAAAAGAAATCCACTGGACTGTTTTTGTAGAGTTGAAAAGGTTTTTCCAGTTCATCCAAATGGCTCTTCAGGTTGGATATCAGCAGGGAATCCTTGGCTTTTATCCCTGTGGAGATGCCATGCTTCCTCCAGATTGATGTTAAAGGCAATGGCTCAGAAAGGGCACGTTAATGTTATTTTATAGTTTATAGTTATACATTAAACATACCGGAGACACGTTTACACTTCAAAGAGGGGAGACTGTCCTCATCAGAAAAGTGCACCGCATAGGTCATTTGTTCTAACGCTTAATACAACAATTTTGATATTTTTATAGCAAGTAATATCAGAATAATTACTGCTCTCCAAAATAAAGTGGTCTTTCATTGAAGAAGAAAAAAGCGCATTCACAGTTACAGGAGGTCAGAGTGGATGGATGGACGCACAAATGTGACACCGACAGAGACCAAAGTTTGTGTCCAACAAGATCCCAGCCTGACCTGAAACCACCAAGTACTTTTAGTCTCTTTAAGAGTACTCTAATGAAAATGTATATTTAGGTTTGAAATGCTCACCACCTCTAGGCTTTAAAGGTGGCTCTGTGAAGATGGGAGCTTGCTCCTTTGCATAAAATGCCAGTTTTAGACATCTTGGTTGTTACATTCGCAACCCAAAATTGTGGAAAAAGTGTCAAAACATATAAAAAATGTCACAGAAACTTTTAAACTTCTGGGCAACATGACGATAGGGACCCCCTAAAGGGTTGAAAGAGAAATCAGAGGGGTCGCAAGATGTCAAACAGGGTAGAAAAGTACTGAAAACCTTTTCTGCTACACAAAATTCTCTTTTTCTAACCTTTGCATTTTGCCTGTGAATCACTGGATCGTTTTACATCTTCAAACCCCCAAAATGTAGACAAACAAAATAAGTCTGCGCAGTAAGAACCACCCTTTGGTTTACCACCTGTAGACATGTGAAACCTGAGACGAGGGAACATAGATACCTTTTTTATTCGCAGGTACCCCGGCTTCGCAACATAGGTAAATACACTATATAGTACATATAGCTCCATCGCCTTCTTATAGCAAGAGTTAACGTAAATCATGAAGTCATTTTTGCTTAAGTCATGTGAGTTGTTTTGAAAGACACTGATAAACAACCTTTTTTGTGGTTTCGGTGTTATAAAAACTCACCAGCTCTTGTAGCTATGCAATGAAAACACAGAGCAGGAGCCCAAAGGACCGAGGCCAGGTGAAGGAATTAAAGAATCAATCAAAGCACCGGTAGCAATGAACTGAAGCCCAGACCTATCCAATATTTTGGTTCTGCTTGACGTCGGAGAGTGATTTAGTGTCTTCAAAGTGCTAAGTGTCATGTTCCCACACTCACCTAACCTTAATGAGAAAGTGTGAAAAAGAAGTCACTATCTGGTTAGTCTGTTTTCATTATTTTTTTCTTGTGTAGCATGTCTGTTTCATTTCTCTCTCACACTTCTTCGTGAGAGAGGGGGTGCAGCTGTGAGATGATGAAGTTTCAGGGAAAGGTGGATGTGCCATCCATTACAGGAGGTGGAAAGGTGCAGATAAATCACCTTATCAGCCCTGCCTTCTCCCCACTGAGCTGAGGGAGCAGAGCAAGGGGGAAATCCATCAACCTCCACAAATGGGACATGACTCAGAGATCACTCTGCCTCTATACTGGGCTTTGTACATACCTTACACTGGCTTTATCATTGTATAATAACTCAGACCAACGTCCATCAACGTTCGGGTGGACATCGTCGCACAAGATGCAAAAACATCGAGTGAAAAAATTCCACATCCCAAACAAAGTGCACTCAAGTTAAGTACACTGCGTGGGGTAAAACCTGGAATTTACGTCGGATCTGACGTCACATTTGGATTATTGTTGATATTTCTTTCTAAATGTGAAAATGCTAAATTCGATCCCCAAAAGAATATGTCTTTGTTAGATATGGAGGACAGTCGCTGCCCGTCTCAACCCAAAGTGTAGAACCCTCAACCAAAAATATTGTTGTTTGATATGATGAACATTTGTGTTTTATCTATAAATAGCTCCAGTATCTATGCAACTAAGTTAGTTAGGACATTTCACTGCTGCGTCTCGCCTCATATGGAGCTTGTGTTATTTCCATGACTTTACTTTCATAATATGTTTCCACACATATCATCCCTTTTTTTTTCCCTTTGGTGGCATTTTTTTATTTTTTTGTAGTTGTGGTGCCTTTTGGTGTAGAAAGCATAAAACAATGGCATGCAACAATACACTGATGCTACATCTACACACTGGTGCCTACTGTAAAAACAATCCTCAGTGAAGCAGAAGCAGGTTCTGCAACGTCTTCATTTATTTGAAAAAGGGTTTGAAATTTTTAGGTTGTTTTTTTTTTTTGTCTTCCTTCCTCTAATGCGAGGTTTCTATTCTTTGTTTTTCAAACACAAATTCTGAAAGGCCATAAATAAAATCCGGAAGATAGAAACCAACTTGAAACACAAAATGCAGTCAGCAGTGTGTGTGTGTGTGTGTGTGCGTGTGTGTGTTTAACATAATAGATCAACGTCATCTCTCTCTTTCATCATACAGATATCTCATTTTCCCATGATCTCCGCGTCGCAGCATCCACAATTACTGTACAGTGTAGACCTATGGCTCCCCATACAAGGTTGCTAAGCAACAATAATGACAGTGACCTTTTAGAAATCAGTGGGATGTGTCCCACCAGTCGAAAGGACTCCAGCACACACACACTACAACACACTTGTGGGGCCTCAGTGTTCATACCTCAGCTCGGAGACTAAACATGCTGACAGAATAAGCCACACATGCACAACACATGCCTTCACACAACATCACGCAAAGGCATTAGGCACATTTTTGCCCTTGAGGAAACCAGAGGAGTTAGCATTTCCCCGCTAGCTCTGAATGTAGTACCATGTCACCACACCCCCTTAATGTAAGAGCAGTCTATTGGTATTCAGCTGCACAGGTATCTAAGAAAGCAAAGCCTTTTAAACATCTTAACCGCTGTTTGTTCTGTCTCTAGAGGGCATGAGCAGTACACTGGGGGTTTGGGAATAGACAAGGAGAATTGCAAATTTGTTTTGCCAGCTACATGTGCTCTATAATTCCATGCCTGCTGCATTGTAGCCGAGTGTGTTAGATTTATACATAAACACACACAAAGGTGGGATGTTTTGTTTAATTCTTAGACGATTTGGGATGTTTAGTTATGATTAATGACTTCTCCACAGGAGCAACATTATGCAGGCAGTAGATATGATGTACCATTGTGTTTCTAGTTGTTGCTGTTGTTGTTTTTCCTCTGAACAGCTTCAGAGCAACAAGAACACATGTAGCAGGTTTTTGTATTTCATGTTGGATTGACATCGGATGCTATAAATAGACGATGGTCATGATTTTTCCGCCACTGTGACAGAAACACAAGTAACCAGACAGGATCGAGGCCTCTAAGCCATGAAGGTCTCTGTCTTGACTTCATTATGTCTTACTTCACTCTCAATACTGTAGCTGTTAGTATTTTACACTACACGTTTCTGATGCCTTACTTAAATTCAGTGCAACAGGGAATGGCCTAAATGAAAGCAGAATAAAGTTCCCCCGGCGGGAAGTGTAAGAGAAAAGGAAACCTTCTCTGTATCTGTCTCTTAAGTCCTGGGCTTGCATCTGAATGACAAACCTGTGTGCCTGTCCCCCTTTTAAGAAATCCTTTACAAGTGGTGAGACACCAGGGCCTGGGCTGTGGAGGCTGTATATTTCTATTCATAATTGATGACCCGGACCCAGACAGACAGCACACTACACATGTAATATGGATTCACTCTTGGTTTCAGATGCATGCCCTCGTCTGGACTTGACTCTGAGCCATCATTGTGTGTGGAGGGGGAACGGAGAGGGAATGGTGTATGTGAGAGTGTGTGTGTCTGCATGTGCAAGTGTGTGCATGTGACTGTGTGTGTGATACAGTTGTTCCAGCCAAAAAATTATAATGGACCACCCTTGTGTTTTCAAGCTCCAGTTTGGCTTGTGTTTTTTTTTCGACTGCTAATTCCTGGTTTGGTTTTCCATATGTTCTGGTCTTTAAAATATTAATTTGATTTCTTACAAGTTGCTCTTTGTTCTACACGTTTTGGTTTCTGTGCGCCTCCACAATAAATAGAAGCACGGTAGGTGAGCTGCTACCTTTGTGGATTCCCGGGGACTAATTGATCAGGTATCCAAGTCCTGGGGTGTTTATTTGGTCTCTCCTTACTGCTTTCCCAGATTTTAGTGAAGGTTCATTTGAGAATCATCTTGTTTCATCAAATCCCTGTTGATTTGTTTGGCCTTGCGTGTGATGTGATCCAATAATCTGTGAGTTTTACCATATGCAATATTTCCACTGTGATAAATTCACAAGGAAGATGAGGATAAATGTTTGGCTTACAGGTTTACAGCGCAGTATGTCAGGCTAAGCTCTAATTGTTGAGAACAGAATAGGGTCATGTGTATACAGTAGCTGCCAAGGCTTGTTCTAACTTTATTACTAAGCACAGAACCTGTTCCATAACTGCAAAAATGATTATAAAATCAGAGTATAGTCATAGTTATTGTAAATGTCGCCATATAGCCCCCAGTCGGAGTTACTGCGCTCCGTTACAAGAATAGAGAGCTGCAGGGCTTCTCACTTGTTTGTGTCCCCTAAAAACCTTTGAGTGACACCAAAGCTTCTCCTGTATGTTCATGTTTTTCTCTCTGTGATTTGCACCTGAATTTGTAAAGCTTAACACAGAAGAAGTCCTGGTTGTTGTTGTTGTTGGACCCCTGCTGCCTCCGCTGTCTGACTCACAGCTGAACTATTTCAGACTTAAACACACGTGTTTAAGTAACACAGGTGAGTCTACGAGCTCAGACACAGACTTGCATTTAATGAGGTGGCATGAAAGGGATTTTACACTAAAATACATAGGATAGGAAGGCAACAAATGTATGATTTCAGGACAGTATATCATTATCACATACATAACACTACTGAAAGAAAAAATAACATCTTTTAACCATAGACTGTATAAAACATGGACGTAGCCTCCGTCGTTGTGACGTTCACAACTTGAGAAAACACTGAGCTGCGAGGAGATTTGGGGATTTATGAGCGTTGTTGGACACCATAACAGAATTAGGAAGTATTTTTTAATAAACATTCCATTTGTGTAGTAATAAACCGCTCGCGCCTCCATTTGAACGAGGCTGTTACTCTTCCTCGTATCCCGATTGATTCGGTGGTTTAATGGACTTGTGTGGTAACAACCGAGCCTCGCTCTCTCCTCTGGTCTCAGCTGAAGTTCACAGAGGGCAGAGTTCATACCCCCACGTTCCCATAGCAACATATGACATGTCACCCTCAAACAGAAACTCCCTCTCAATCCTCCGTAATGGATTTGACCTCTGACCTCTGTCCCTCACTGCCTCTCAAACTGACACATAGGCAAGTGTGAAGCCCTACTGGCTGTAGCCTGCAGCCATGTCGTCCACATTACGCTCCACGTCCCTGCCACAGAAGAGTTAATGATCAGCTCTGCGGTGGCATATGTCATCTCGACGAACAGGCTTGCACGTGAGGTTTATACCGTCAAAAACAAAACAATACAGGAGCACAATCTCGAGGATGACACAGAGTAAACGAGGACTTGTTTTACAGCTGGCATGGTTCTGGTTGAATCATAAGCTTTACCAGCAGAGTCTGACTCACTGCAACCTCACACAGGTTCCCTGTCATCGTTATGCAGCTTCACCCCGCTGTAGCCAATCCCGTTCTCCATCCAGACTCGCCTGCTGCATTATTTATGTGCACTAATCAGGATCCCAGCTCTGGTGTGCTAGCCACCCTACCGGTAACATCACTTCCCTGACCCGACCCTGCCTGTTTCCCCACAGCATTAACGCATGTTTACGCTAACGCCTGCTCATTAGAACTAACTATGCTAGGCCAGAGCCTGCTGCCTGAGCCTGAGCTGGCGGCCTTTTTAACATGATCTAACCAGCCCAGGAATCCCCCTAGTGGGGTACAGAGAACAGCTACGTGCTAAGCTCAAACAACAGGAAAAAGCAACATCAGTAGCTAGTATACATAGGGGTAGTTTACTGGGAGACATGGCCTGAGCAGACCTGCGATCAGGCTCCATTATTGTTGTAATTAGCGTGCCGCGGTGGAGCCCGGACTCCCAGGCAGCGTGCCTCGACCTCCCTGCATCTCAGTCTGTTTACAGCCAGCCAAGGCAACAGGGAAAGGGCAAGGGCCTGGCCACACGGGTCGATGACTCTGTTCAGCTCCAGCAGCAACACAGCTGTTTGTTCATTTGAAGCGTGGACACAGGAGGGTTTTCATTTCTCTGCTGTCCTGTGCTATTCAAATGTTTATTCTACCTGCAGTACAGGCAAAGGCAAACTAAATGCCCAAGGAGGTGCACGGGGGTCAGATATAGTGTTTATGTTTTTGATCAGTTATTCTGAAAGACTGCAGCAATTAGCCAGTGTTCATCAATCAACGTCAGGATCAAGCCTGTGAAAAACATCAACTAAACATGTGAATTGGCCAGCACCATTCAAAGTCTGCAGGCTTCTAAAGGTGTGTGCACCCATGTGAAATCATGCATGAGTGTGTTGTGCTGCGAGTGTTGGCTCTAAACCTCCTCTTTTCGACTTATCATTCACATTCATCTTCAACCTTTCAGCAACTGCCTGCTCCCCTCACATTTACCCCACCCCTTTGGCCCCCCCCATCATCAAGAGGCCACCCCCCGGTGCGACACCCATCCCCTGATCACCAATTAGCAAGGCTGGTCCCTTTCCCTGCGCGAATGCAGAGGTGGAAGCGTGGAGAGCCAGAGAGGTAGAGAGGCGCTATCAGGGCAGTGTGAGGTGGAGGTCCCATGAAGGACACGGCTCCCTGGGTGGCTGAGCGATGAGCAAGGGAGCGTGAAGGGCTGAGGCAGGTCTTTCCCACAGACCATCAGTCCTTCAGCCAGCCAGTCAGTGTTGCAATGCTGAAGCACAAACTGTAATCTGACAACCTCCTACACAAGAAAACCATTTTTATCCAGTCACCTTTTTCTAATGAAGGCGTTATAGTAATGTCTTTTACTTTGTATGGTACAGTATGTCTGCTCCTGCATGTGTGGTCGGTTTTTTTTTGTTTTGTTTTGTTTTTTTCATGTGAGCCCAGCTGCTCTGACATAATTTTGATTTGGATAAAACATTGCTCCTTGTGCGTGGACGTCGAGAAGGATCAGCCTCGGCTTGCAGTGGCCTTCCCCAGTATTTCTCCTCGTTGTCTCACTTCATGCCTTCTCTTATTATATCTGATAAGAGCTCCCGTGTTGCAGTGTGGTAATGAAGCCTGTGTTAGAAGAGCAGCACCGGCGGGCATTCAGGCCCCGCACACCTCGGAGAAGCAGAGAGGCGCGTGCATATCGATCTTATATTGTTTCCTTGAACCCCACTGCCTCGGCCTGCTTTGTGCTCTCGCTGCACTGCATCTCGGTTCGCTGTCTAATGTGCTGTCATGAAAAGCTGCAAGTGAGGTGTTGCTGTGTGCGTGCGTGTGTGTGTGTGTGTGTGTGCGCGCTCTCTCTCATATATACTTAGCTTGTTTTGAATGTATCTATACACTCCAACACAAAAATAAATAATATGTAATTCAATTAAATTATATCTGTACCAAATAATCTTAAAAGCTGATATTATAATATTTATGAACAAGGAACATGTTTAAATTTTGATAATCAACTGAGAATATAATTTGTTAATGTTGCTGCACAGACAGCATTAAAGCAGATGTATACATAATTGTACACCAAACATATCTCTGTAGTGAAGTCTACACCAAACCCAATAAATAAACTATAATGCTACATATTTGACGGAATACTAATAATTGTAATATGCATTCATTAGCAACTACAGGCCTCCTTATAAATAAATGAATGGGAGGTCCAGTAAAATCATGCCAGAGCTTCTCATATAAATCTAATGTGGTTCTAGATGCAGCCTGTTTACATGGGGCCTGATATATTCATTCATACAGGCTGTGTGTGTGTTTCTGTGTGTGTCTTTTGCATGAGAAAGTAAGAGAGATCTAAAGGGCTAAAGCGCCATCTGGTGGTGATGTAACGCGGCACTTCGTGCTGAAATGAGCGTCCATCTGTACACTGGTGATCCTTCATCACCAGGTTAAGATATAACTGCAGAAAGCTGGTAGGAAACTTAACTCTGACACTCTGAAAACTCCTAAAAATCTTTGTTTTTACAGTTACACACACAGAAGTTTTAGTTTTTTTTCCGAAACACTTGTTCAGATGACACATGAGTGAAAGCTGCAGCCATGTTTTTCCCTGAAAAAAAACTAACTTTTTTTAAGGGTAATTTCAGGTCAGGCAAGAGTGTAATTGTTTTATTGTTTGACATATCGCAAAAATTATCTCAAAATGATTTTCTATTTGTTTCAGTTCAAACAGTACTTTAGATTTAGAAGTAAAAAAAAAATTTTTGGAAATGCTGAGAAATATAGCATCATTTTGGTTTCATGATACTGAAAAAATTATTCCATCCTCTATTGTGCAAGTATATTCTTTGTCGCCCCACAACACTAATTCATATCTGTGTACCTACATCATACACTTCATGTACTTCTGTTTAAATTTGAATTCTCTTTAGAATAAATTCCTCATGCAAAGTGCAAATCTGTCATGTTTTGGCATCACAACAAGCGCTTAAGCTCATTTGTTTGCAAAATAGCCGGTGAATCTTGTCCGCGCTTTTTCACCGCAATTCTTTGTGCACGAAAGACTTATTTGGAGTAATGCATGTAGAAAGGGCTCGCTGTTCTGTCCTCTCTAATTGGCGCTGTCAGGCGTCCCTTCGCTGGCTTGTTTCACAGTCTGATCGGATAACCCAGTCCACATGAAGAGAGGAGTGAAAGACAGCCTGCGCCAAGTAAAAAAAAAAAAAAAAGAAGGCAAAATGAAAAGAGATGCAGGTGGTTAGGAGGTGGTGAGCTGCTTAAGAATGATCAGCTGCCAAGTAAACGACAGGCTGCGCTCTCTTTTATACATAAATAGTTGTCTTTCACTTGGTATCGCTGCAAACAATCGCTGATCAGAGGTGTGTAAGCAGGTAGAGGGGGAGGGACTCTAATGCAACATGACAAAAGTGCTACTTTGATATCGCGGGTATCATTACCCTCGTCAGGAGGTAAATGCCACTGATAAGATAGAATAGGAAAATAGACATGGAAGGCCTTTTAAGTGCAGGGAGGAGCATGATGTTTAAGGGAAGAGAAGAATGCATAAAAGCCAAGCTGATCTCTTTCTCTCTTATTCTGTCTGTCTCACTAACTCGTCAGACTCTCTCTGTCCAATTTACTCCTTTAATGTGACCTGTTTTCAACCATTTCTCATATATCTTTCACTTAATTGCGTGCGTGCGTGTGTTGTATGTGTGTTCTGCTCTATATCAAGCAGTGTGCGGTGCAAGAAAGTGTGTCGTGTGTGTGCGTGCGTGACAGTAATACCTGTGTTACAGTCAAAAGTAAGTAACTTCAGAAGTCAAGTGTATCATGTTGCCGGGATCTTCTTTGTGGTGACAACAGTGATTAATAATGGAAAGCAGATGTTGGCATCTTGAGCTGAAATTTTCATGAAACTTCGCTAACGTGATTAAAGTGTATGTCTTCCTCAAGTCACTCCGAGTCTTTTAACTCCGCACTCTGGGGAGTGGCAACAAATCATGGTTGAGACAACATGTCAAATCACAGAGAATCTTATGCATGTCAGATACAAATTCTTTTTTTCTTTTTTTTTTTTTTCTTTTCCTCTCTAAAATGTTCTCTCCTTCTCTGTTCATTGAAGCCTACAGACGTGGACAAAGTTTCATTATTTTACAGCATTTTACACTTCTTATAATTTCTCTTTCATATTTTCATTTCCGGTGGATTTTAGCGGTTTGCACCATTTCAGAAAGGATGTGGCTAAAAATATGCGTTTTAAATAGTATTTCTTTGACCTTTTAGGCTTATTTTTGACACAAAATAGAGACACATGTAACATGTTGATCATTTGTAATATTTGAATAAGTGTTAATTAATGTTTTATTTTATTGTTGTTTTAGACATGTGTCCAAATAGCAAGCTTTTATATTTACATTGAAGTCTTACATTTACTTAAATCTTTGTAGTAATAAGTTCAGCATCTAAATCCAAAATCATACAGAGAACTTTTATCAAATTATTTCAGTACCAAGTTGAGATGAATAAACTTGACTTCCAGCGTGCCAAGTGTCTCTTCCTGTGAAAAGTGATCTATATTTCAGAGGAATTTAATGACATTTCTATTTTCTCCTCTCAGAAAGACTTCAGGATTCATCTTTATATTTTTTTTGTAGGGGTGGATAAATGCATTTGCAGCTTCCGCTCAGCAAAGTTTATTTATATCTTAGGATGCATTTAAAAGCCCGGGCTGCTGTCACAAGGAGATGGCTTTGCTCACTTTGGATTGCGAGGTGCAAATGTATGAAAAAAGGCTCGAGTTGGAGATTCAGCGCAAAGTAGCCGGGAGTGTTGTGGCAGCAGAAATATCAGATCACCTAAATGCTTTCTCAAACATTTCTTGAAGAGGCACCAAGATCATCTTTTATCTTGCTATTTTTCTCTCCATCTTTTCATCCTTCTTTTATCCCTGTGTCTCAATTTTAACTCTCTCTCTCTCTCTCTCTCTCTCTCTCTCTCTCTCCATCCCTAAAATTACAGCACCTCACCTACAGTGCGTCTGCACAGATATGCCTCCTCACTCTCCTGAAAGACCGATAGATAAATAATACCAGTTGTGAAGACATTAATAATTTTCCTGCATTTTTTTCTGCCTTCAGCATTTTTTACTCTTATTTCTTTTTCTCTTGTATGCTCACTCCAGCAAATCAGTACAGGGACATTCTGACCCTGACATCTGTGTTTTTGGTGGATTGATCAAAATGTGGATTCACTTGAATTCAAGACTTTTAATGTAATACTTACTAATACGCTGTGTTGTAAATGTAAAGGTTATGAATAGTCGAGAACAGCTTCTCCAAATCAAATGTGCACAATGATGTATGAAATAAACAGGGAAAATTAAGTGAAACTAATTCACTGTTTGTTTTTCATGGGCTTTGTTGACAATAAGAAAATGAAAACTAAGCACCAGCATTATCTTTTAAGGCATACAGCTGAGCAGATTGACACTTTGACCTCTTTGTGACTGTTAATGTAGTGAGTAGTAGTTGAAGTAAACAGATTAATAGAATGTGAATAATATGATCTTAGCATTGTTCATATTTTTTTTTTTACATAAGCTGACGGCTGATTATCTTCCAGGTCCATCAAAATCTATTTTCCTTTCCTCCCACAGTTTGCCGACTTCAAGTCAGGTAAAGACCTCCAGCTCACTGATACACTGTACCTCCTGAATGATAATGTAACTCAAACAATTAGTGCGATACAGTCATTTGAATAGAGGAGAAGGGCTTGTGCTGACTCAAATTTCCCTTCTCATTTGACTCTCCCTACTTCCAATTCGTTGTATTTGGGATCCAAAGAGCAAGCACCATAAATTGCATAAAAGGATGTGTGTAAATGAATATGAAAAGCAATGTTCTTTGCAGCGGGGCAATGATAGCTGTTTTCACACTCCAGCTCATTTTTGTGTTTTCTCTCCTACCTTTCACGCTCTTCCCTACGGCCATAAAACAGTACTTTTACATATATTACCTTTTGATTAATGGAGCTGTATTCATTATTCTGCCCTATTGCTAATTAGAAAACGCACCCTGCTAATGATATACAGTTGGAATAATACTTGCCCACGAGGCACGCTATCACATCAGGTTTCATGCTTGTGCACTCCCGGTACGAGCCTTTACCCATAGATCCAG
The DNA here is from genome assembly GCA_943590825.1 of Bovichtus diacanthus. Lineage (NCBI taxonomy): Eukaryota > Metazoa > Chordata > Actinopteri > Perciformes > Bovichtidae > Bovichtus > Bovichtus diacanthus. The sequence continues at coordinate 3,048,573 of CALSBV010012195.1, read as the reverse complement.
ATCTGCCTCCTTCTTCCCCGCTCGGCTCGTCCATTAGCAAAAGAGTCACGGCTACCGCTGAGTGTCATTGTTTTTTTTTTTTCTGGTATAATGAGGCCTGTTTTCTCTGGGGAGTTGTCACTGAGGGTTGATGAGGTGTGCAAGCACTGAGTCAGTCTCAATCAGGAGATCTGTGAGAGCGCGCGCGTGTGTGTGGTTGTGATTTGGTTTGTATTGTGCATGTGGATATCTTCATTTTGTCTCCGCTTTACTGCTGCTTAAAGAGAAATCTTTTTTATTTTAATCGTCTAATCAAATATAATCAGATCCTATTCAAGGGTTAATATAGTAAAGTCGTACTGTACTGTGGTAGAGTATCATGTGATTCCACTTCTCTGGAAATGTTCCTGTGTGACCGTCCTGTCATGGTCCAAACATCCGATGGCAGTGACAACCATCAATATCACACCAGCAGACTTGTCTGTACTAATGCAGGCGTATTCCCCTGGTCGGCCCCTAACTGCGTTAATGGCTGGAGGGGTGTGATGGAGGCGTCGAGGGGAGGGAGTGGGTCACGACATATTGGTGACAAGGTAACACCAACTTTAGAGCTGACATCTGTCATTTGTCCTCTTCAGCCAACCAGCCGGATACTTTGTGTCTTTCCTGATAAAAATGGCCTTTATGTGCATTATACGAACGCTTGCACGTTTTCATATTGGTGGTATTTTTTTGTAATTTAAATTTTTTTGTGTGACATAACTTTAACATTTATTTTACCTCCGCTTAATTGTTTTATATATCCACATTTACTTCAACACACTTACTGGATTGTAAGTACTTCTTATTACTCAAGTATTTCTGTTTTGTGTTTTCTGAATACAGGCAAAAGCTATGGGAATATCATGAAATTTGATGCATTTTTATTAAATTAATTACCCAACAGGGTACACTTGGACCACAAGCAACACTGCATTATTGCTTATCTGTTAATTCATCGATAATTCAACACTCAGAACGAGACCATTCTTAAGAATAGTAATATTTCATACTTATATACAGTTAACTGCGAATACTTATTAACCACAAATGTAGTCTTTCGTCAGAAGAAAACAGAAAGCGTGCCTGAAAAAGATTTATCTTTGGTTTCAATTGACCCTGAAATAAGGGAAGAGAAAAGGCCGTAGTAACTGCAGGAGGCGGATAAGAGGAGGTATGCTCTCGGGAGTCTACAGAGAGAAAAGGCCAAAGGTTATAAAGAGAACCTTGGAGTTGTGCCAAGGAGCCGTTAACACTTCCCTTCTACTTTTTGTGGCTCAGAGGTCAGCATTTTCTGAGATTACCTCTTCTTATTTTCTCCTTTTCTTTCTCTCCAAGCACCATTACAGCCCAGCGCACATCCATTAGAGATCAACAGCCCATACGGTCGTAATAGCACCCTCACATAGCTCTAGGGTCTACTAACCTATAGCCTCTCTGCTGTATGAACCTGCTGCTGAAGTTATCCTCTAAGGTCAAGTTGGTTAGTACTGAGGTCCGACTACAGGAGTACAGTCATGTTCACATTCTGTCCGAGCTCTAGTTAAATAATAATAATAATGATGCTTTATTGATCCCCGCGGAGGAAATCGTTTACTCTTCCAAAGGGAGTTCAAAGTGTGCAGACAGCTACGCAGCGGTGTACCCAGAGTTGCAGTTAGTGTACTGTCTTGCTCAAGGGCACTTCAGCAGGATAGATGATCGTTAACAAGAGGCTTGAATCCATTTATTTTAGTTTCACTGCTGGATTTACTGTAAAAAAAAAAAAAAATAGCTGTCCTCAGCTCAGTAAATAGCTGTTCAGGGTTACTTTTTTTCTCTTTAATTTCTTGATTACATTGTATCAGGATTGGTACAGGATGGAAAAACCAAGGCACCAAAGCGTACAGGTGTTGAAAGGAATTTATAGCGTTGTTATGTCAGTATTAAAACTGAATCGAATGGCTCCATGTAATGATGTCGATCACAATGACAATCAACACATTACATTACAGGTCATTTAGCAGACGCTCTTATCCAGAGCGACTTACGGTGAACTAACTACAGGGACAGTCCTGGAGCAAGTCAGGGTTAAGTGCCTTGCTCAGGGGCTCAATGGGGGCAGCCCTGGTGTTGAACTCACATACTGCTGGTGTTCTACTTGGAAGCCTGACCACGAGACCACCACCCCAATCTGCAGCTTTATGCAACTTTTAGCTTTTGGGTCAGGAGGTAGAGCAGGTCCTCCACTAATCACGGGGTCATGTCGAAGTGTCCTTCGCCACACACTGAACCCCAAGTTGGTCAGGCAGCACCTTGCACGAGACCTCGCTGCCATCGGTGTGTGAGTGTGTGTGTGTGTGTGTGTGTGTGTGTGTGAATGGGTAAATGAGAGGCAAATTGTGAAGTGCTTTGGATAAAGGTGCTATGTAAATGCTTCCACTTACCATTTTGCTGTTCTGACCTCATTGTTTTGGTTCAGAAGTGCAGACGGCTGCGTCCTTCTGGGTCTCATCCGCTCAAATAATGTAAAGCTCCAGGTCAGAAGCTGGTTGCGAGTGAGGCAACACACTCAGCAGTGCATTGGCATTTCATCACTGAACTACACACTTTTTCTTTTTCTTTAATAGTGTGTTTTTGTTTTGTTTACGTCATTGCCATGACAGACCAGGAGAGACACTGACATGTAAAAGACAGGTGTGATTAATAATAATGATGAACTGTAAAATGAAAATCTCAAAGTCCCAACTTAGACAGTATGGCATAATAAAAAGTGATTTAAAAACATTTAACATTAAAGCCACAATAAGTAGGATTTCTCGGTGCACGTAGAACATGAACAACATCATTATTAGCTCAACATAAACCAAAACAAAATCAGTTTCTGTACACAGGCCTGAGTTAAAGTGGTGAGGGATTCAACAACTTCCCCAACTTTGTCATTTAAATATTTAAATGTTCCCTACTGTGTTTAAATCTATCCTGGATCTTTGGGTATAAGCTCTGCAATACTCAACATGGGAAAAAAAATCAGTGTGGATTGACGAAGAATTGCGTCGTCAACTAAAGCCTAGCTGCAGATGGACAGGAAGACATAAATTGGCACCACACAAGGCAAGAAGGAAATTTCACTCATTTGTCCCTCTAGACCCTCTGGTTTGAATGTCTCTTTTCCATTTCGATAGTGTCACAGACACAGTACTTACCGCGCCCTCCAGAGGCAGTTACGTGTCTGTCAGAATGACATGAAGGCAATGAAGTCAAAACATAAAATCAGAGAAGGTGCCAACACCGTGGGGACAGACACAGGAGGCAGCAAATATTTCACCATCAAACGTCACATTTGCTGAAAGTATCACAAGTTTCCCCGATGCTTCCCAGCTTCACAAAACTTGATTCTGATGCAAATCATTAAACGGTGTGTGACCTCTGTCTGTAACCAGCCAAATCTGCAATATCAAAACAGCCTCCTCCTGTGCCTCTGAAGAATGTCGGCCTGTCACTGACTCGAAAAAACAAAATCATATTTTCAGAAAAGACAGCCGCAAAACCTTTTTTTAAACTTGAGAATAAAATGTCTTGCTGGTCGGCTGGTTTTCCAAAAATATGCATTTGGAAATGCATGTAGAAAGCCACTAATTATAAAGGAAACCCTAATTCCCACAACCCTGTCAAGATATACAGCAGAGAGGATATGACCCTTTTTGTTCAGTCGGGCAATAAGAATCTAATTTATTCTGTAACTCCTTTAACTTGCTGCACAGGTTTAATTTGCAGCCGATAGTTGTATTATTTCCTATTTATTTGTGTGGACACACATAAAAAAGATTTATACTGTCTCTTCAATTGTTATCTGGGCCAACATGCCACAATATATCCAAGATGCTATTTCCAAGTGAAAAATCAATGACAGAAACACAAATGCTGCTGAGCTTACTTCGAATGTCTCGGTTTAATTAACTTCCCGTTTCTGTTTGAGATGAAAAGCCACATTGCAGCTCTATTTTCGCAGAAGAAGAAACCACATTTCAAATGTAAATACAACGGAAGCTATATCATTTATTTTCATAAAAAAGTATGCATATTAAATTAGCAAAAATATATGCATAAATAAGCAAAAAAAAAAAGTGGATGTCACCCTCATGGTAACCGTCTTTCTGAGGATCTGCTGAACTGTTGAGATTTAAAAATGTCTCTTTTGTAATTGATGATATTTTAGCCATTTGTGGGATTCTGATGTCAAAATATGCTTTTTTAAGATGTTAATGATAAAAGACCACACAAAGAAAAGGATCTTTCTCAAACATCGTGTTCAGTCATGCTGTTGACGTGAACACATTGCGTCTTAAACCAACACACGTGACAGTTCTGTGTGTATCTGATTCAAAGCCTGTGTAATGACAGGGATGTAGCAAAAGTGGTTTCTTTCTTTCTTCTTCTGCTATGCAATGAAACAAGTGCTGTACATGAAATGTGTACAATAAAATGAATTACCTGTAATGATGTAGCTGTATGTACAATATTGTGAGTGAAGTATTTTATTTGGCTTCAGTTACGCTAAACGATTGGTGTGACACAGACATAAAAATGAACAATCCACATAATGAAAAGTTAAAAAACACATTTAACAATGTGTTTCCTCAATGTTCTTAAGTACGTCGACTTTCTTTAGTTGATGTTTTTCAAAACAGCGATATGTAAACATGTCCTAAACTTTAAACTTTGTTTCCTGCGCTAAGCTTTGTTCCTTTTTTCCTGCTTAGCAGCTTTTTGCGTCGACCATGCTCCAGAAGCATCATGGGAAAACTGGATCTCTGATCCTTGTTCTGCATCCCTACAACCAGTCTTTCCACAAGGGCCAAACCTCAGGCTTTCAAAAAGTTAAGTTGAAGGTGTAGGCAAGAGTACCGGCATGGATCCCCGGGACAGCAGGCCAATTATAAAATTATGAGTGAAGAGTTCCTCTAGATCCCCTATTGCCCTAGAGAACCCCATTACCCAGAAGCCTTGGCTTTGAACACCTCTCCCACACCAAGAGATGACACAACCTCCAGTGCTGGCTCCTGTCAGGCAAAGGTTCTGCAACAGAAGCCTGTTTTTTTTCTTCCACATCTCCCCGAGTGTTTTAAAGCTGCACTGCGGAGCCACATTTCCTAACAGTGTCGGCTTAAAGGCAGCGCTGGCAATATGACAGCCAGAAGAAACAGTGAGTGCCACAATTGACATATTCCCCATCCTTTTGGCATGTCATCTCCCTTTTTCTGGACACCTGATTGATTCTGACAGCCTATATTGGGTATTTCATATGAAAGAGAATTTTGTGATTAAATGTTAATGAGTTGGAATTTCTCTCAGTGCTTTTATTACAGGCCGCCAGTTTTGAACATTTTTCAAAGTAACACACCCAAATTCCACTGTTTGCAATGAATTAATAATACAGTCTTGTCACTGAAGTATCATGCATTCTTTAATCAGACTGCGAGTCTGAAACAGAAGCTTCTTGAAAGGTTTTTCTTTATGATCAGAACAATTACAAACTTAGCGGCAGTCATAAAGGGCTGCTCACAAAGTCTCGTGTGTGTGTGCGTGTGTGTGTGTGTGTGTGTGTGTGTGTGTCAGAGACGGAGCGAGACCCCTGGGGCGGACGGCTTTTTCTTGTAGTTGCTATCTGAATTATACGTCTTGACTGGCTCACATCAGTCATGACTTGGGACTTGAGAAGACTGAGGCCAAAGGCTGTGTGAACTGCGAGCACAAAAGAACAACCACACGTCTTTGTTCCATGTTCTCAAAGTGCTCTCCAAGTTGTAGAATAAACATCCTCAAGTTTAGCTCAACCATTCCCCCCCACGCGCCTCGCCACCACCACCACCACCACCCCTCCTTCCTAAAGCCAAGTCTGGAATCAACCCTCCATTTCTGTTCTCGTTGTTGAGGACAAGACACAATTTTGTGTTGGTAGTTTGTGGTGTTTGGTCTCCTTTTGTGTTGAACTGTATCAGAGCTGACACATCTCTCATGTCTGCGTCTTGCCTCCTACCTGAAATCCTCTGTGGCTTTTTCTACAACTGCAAGCAAGAGAAGAGACGGGAGCAGCCAGACTGTTTTACTTCATCATCTCAGATCATGATACTGCCTTCCTCACCCACACTCTCTTTACCACCCTCTGCCAGTTGTGTCTATGTCTGTGTGTGCACTCACATGGTAATAAAGGGGGGGAAAAAAAGGAACAGGTAAAGCAAAAAAAAAGTACTCAGCAAAATGTCTGAGGTGTACTCGCCATCAAATGCAGTAATCACAGCGGGGACTGTTATTCTCTCAGAAATGTGCTCCAGTATCTGTATTGTAATTCTCTGGCTGTCTCGTATGCGTGGTATAGTATGTGAACGCTGACTTTCTTTCACAGGGCAGAGCAAGAGACTATGACACCAGGGTTTAGTATTCGTCAAAAGACTGAAAGGCCTTTGTGGAGTGATTGACTTTCTGTCTCTTTGGAGTTTGTTTATAAGAGTACACGCTCTGTGAAACAGACCTCTGCGCTCTCAACTCTCCCTCTGTTCCCGAGCAGAAGTTAGAACAGTTGGTGCCCCTCAATAAGTTATAGCACCATCATCCCGACTCAGGAACACGCAACAGTCTGGAAGAATTTCAGGTAAAGGCCTGCCTAATTAGTTCCCATCAAAAATGTAATTCTTTTCTGGAATTACGCCGCGAGGGCAGAGTAGCCAAAAGCGAAAATACCTGGTGGATGAAAAAAAAAAATAATGAATGAACAGAGATATTCTAACCTCGAGCCATAAGTACATTTATATGCTTGACATGACTCTGCCATCAATGTTGGGTCGAATTCTAATTTAATTTCTGAGATGTATGTGTAATTTTGCCATTAATATGAATGTTACCACCCTAAATATTTTAAGCTTCTCGTGGATATTGTGAGCGTCTCATATATCCTTCAAGAGTGTATTAATTAATAAACTCTTTTCTGATACTTTTCTCGCTGGAAACTTGTAATAAGAGCAAGCAGGTAGGATGATATAGTGAGGGGAGCCAGAACATAGTTGTCTGGTGCCTCATTAACATCCCCAGTTCATTAGGAAGAGGCTTTTTTCCTGTCATCTTTTTACAATGTGCCAATGTTGTGTGGCCTTTAAGGTAATTAATAATGAATTAATTAACCAAATTAATTCCTAGGTTAGAAACGTTGTTCAGTAGTGAGGCCAGTCGGTTTGGATTTGGGCCCTGATGGGTGAGGCCCTTTACAAGCTGATGTTGTTCATGTTTCTGACAGTGCCAGCCCCCTGTCTAAAAGCCCTAGCAAGTGCCATTTGTCTCCGGGTTAGCAGAAAGACGAGATATAGGGCGGGCTGAATTATTTAAGCTCCCACAACACATGCACTTTTGCTTTTCAAGCATGAGTTATAATTTAATTAGAAACTTCTGGTGCGTTGCTAGCTATTTAAATATTAAAATCTTCCGCTGATCACATTGGATTAGCCATCCCTGTGAAATTCCCTGAGATGTCAGTTGTTGTCTTTCTGTCTCCCTCTCCCTCTCTCTTCTCACTCTCGCCGCTTTCTTGCATTTCCATCAGTGTTTTTCTGAGCTCCCACGCTCACAGATTGTTTGTCGACTCCCCCATCAGAGACAAAGGAGTCGTCTTGGACCTTTGGGAACCTTAATGGGTGCGAGCGTGCACGAGTGTGTGAACACAGAGCTGATCTGATACAAATGAAAAGAGAGAGGTTATGCTCATTATCAGGTCTGGATTGAAAGATGATTACATTAGTGAAACAAGGGGCGGGGTGTGACGGTGACTTCCTGTCGCCATGTTGAGGCCTGTTGTCCAAATCATTTTGTCTCCTGAATGCAAAGGATGCAACCTGTTGACTTTTGGTGCTGTGTGTGAGCTCACGTTTGTATAAATGTAGCTGTGTTTTGTTTTCCAAAAGTGAGAACACCTCATTAAAAAACACCCTGGTATGAATACAGACCTGCAACATAACCTACACAATTAGCCTGCAGTGTGTCATGCAGTTCACTCCACTACAGGGATAGTGAAATGTAAAGAAAAAAATGTAATGGTGTATTACCTTTATTTAATATTAATGTTTTTGCAGCCTTTAAACACGATATCATTAAATAATGTTGAATTGATTCTCAGGGAGGAAATTTGGTGCAGAAAAAGGACAGAGCAAAAAAAACACTATAATTTAAAAAAAAGGTAGTGCAGAGCATCAATACATACAAAAAAACATACAATAAATCAAAGTTAGAAGATATATATATATATACAATATAAAATCATAGGCAAGTAGTGCTTTTTGGAGAATATATGCAAAAACTGTTTTTATCTTTTAATACAGTTTCTCCATATTCCTGAGCAAAGTGGGACAGTGAGTTATGTGTACAGTATATATATTTTACAAACACCATCTCCCACAAGCCCCAGACTGTCACTGGTTAAATGTCACCATGTTGACAGACCCAGTCAAGTGGCTGTCTTAATGGCCGTGCTGGTGTCCCCAGTCCAGACATGGCTGTAACAACAGGAAGAGGGCTGAGACGTTTTAACACAGCAGAGATTACGGTTAGAACATTGTAAAGATGGCATTACTGTGTCGTGCGTGGGTCGATATCATTAATGTAGGAGAAATAGATACAATGACATAAAATTAATGCACTGCTGCACTGTTAAAACTTCATGCCGGCTGTTGTTTTTGAAAGCTACGATTTTATCGTTGAAAGCATGAGGTTGGTAATGTAAATTATTGATTATTAAATAAATCTTTAGAAACAGGTACCAAATATATGTTTTTAGTTTTTGTTTTTGTTTTTTTTCTAAAGACTATTTATTGCCTAAAATAGCTGGGCACTGTAGTTATTACCCAACATTATTCAAACAGGAGTAAAGCATACGTTTGTTCTATTGTTTTTTTTGACAATAAGATATTTAGAATATCAATTATAAATGTTTTCTTTCAGTGTTTGAATTCTAATAGCAAGCCGATAGCTATATATATATATATATATATATGTTTATATAAACTTATTTATCCTAGCATATCAGAAAGATTCTTTCAGAAAGATATTGCATCCAGTTACAGAAGCTAGTGGAACAGCTGCCTGCCCAAAGTTGACATAAAGACTTCAGCTCTCAATACATAAGTGTGTGCATGCCAAGCATATGTCAAAAAATGCCAAAAAAGACTGTTCTTATCTTTTAGGGGTTTGTGCAAAAAAAAACATAGCGAGATAGTGTATTTTGGAATGTGTTTGTGTGTGGAGATGCAGTCTGTGAGAGTGTGTACAGCCCATGCACGGCCTCACTGTACAGTTTACGTGTGAATTACGGGTGACAGGTGGCTCTATCCTTCCCCCGGTCAACCCCGTGACACACACACTCTATCACTAGTGGCAAAGATGTACTAGTGATTCTTAGCTGTGGGCCAACCAGCTAATTATAAACCAGCATCTACTTGAATCTTCTCCTCCAGACGGTTATTTATTCCTTTATGCGTTGAAGCTATCTGTAAGCTTTCACGGATACAGATACACAGATGCATATCTCACCCACCTTTGATTCAGAAATAGCACACATGACAACCATAGAATATCTTACGTTTGGTCCTCACCGTACGCCCGTGTGTGTTTATGTCTTTCTGTGTATTTCTACCTGTCATTTTGGGCGTCTGAACAGGTGTATTTGTCTGCTCTCAGTCGGAGCGTATTGTGCTCTGTTTCTCCGAGCTCTGGGAGGGGCCCTGGCAGTAGCGCTGCGATTGTGTGTCAATCAGGCAGCGCTGCAGACGGCCTCTCATGCCCCCCATCGCGTGGGGTCCTGTTCCTCTCCTGTCTCATCCTGTCATTCCAAATTCCTTTCATCTCTTCCTCTGCTCCTCCTGCAATCCTTCAATCATCATCTATTATTTTCAGAGAAACGTTTCATGCTTAAAATCTCCTGTACATCGGGGATGTGCTGCACAATCCTATGGATGCATTGTGATATAATGCTAGAAAACTTTGCATATTGGCATATTTTGGAGTCAATTATTTATCATGATGATGATGATGCTCTGCTCTGGGAAAAATCTTTAAATACTAATATGGCAAATTGTGCTTTCATATGCCTTTCATAAGCTTATATTTCTTTCTTTTTTTACATTTAATTTGCAAGATGTTACATGTTAAAGCACTCCTGGTCAAAAATAGAAAAATATCTAAAAAAATGAATTGATTTAAATTGTGTTGACACATACTGTATCTGTGTATCAGTTATGAATCGTATTGATAAATTAATTAATATAACATTACCTATATGAATAGTTAAATTGTGTTGTATGTGTTTTCAGAGTGTTTGTTTTAAAATGGATCGGATTCTAACACAGTGCTACAAAAATATAAGCAGTTCTTAATGGAAATGTTTTAAACACCTTATTTGTCTTTTCTTTTTTTCTTTTTTCATATTCTTAATGTAGTTATTTGTTTTTATCTTGGTCATCGATGTAGTACAGTATATTCTATGTATATATTTTGAATTTGAAAGTGATATATAAAGTAAAATTTGTGGCAAAACAAACTCCAATTGGACCAAATGTATCCGTGGTGTTAATTGAATAGTACATAAGAGCGATGTGACATGGTACGTACTTCAGCCATCAGACATGTTGAGGATTGGCTGCAACAAAGACTGGTTTGTTTTTCCTAAAGTTTCCCCTTAAAGTACTCGATCAGAAAGTTTAAGTTAATGGTGCAGGATATGTCTTGACACTTGGTGCTCTCAGAGAGAGACAGCAGCGCAGATCTTTCATTGAATTAATTCCGATTCAAGAAAAGCCTTTTTGGCTCAATCACTATCTTCTTTCCTTTAATCCATGTAGGACATTTTCTGACTTTGCACTTATTTCAGTTCCATTTTCCAATAAAAGAGACTTTAGTTTAGTTACTTTAAACACAACTGGCAACCCCTTTTAACCCCCCGTTACTACGTAAGAGGCCAAGACGAAATGTCACCTTCAAAGCAAATAGTGTTTTTACATCTCATATGGAAGTTATTAAGGAAACAGACCAGTTTGTATCTCGACTGTATTTCACGCGATTCTGTGTTCTGAGGGTGGAGATATCAACTCCTGTACAGCAGTTGTTGTGTGCATAAGCATGTGCATTGTTTATGTTATCTCATATATCATCAGTATAAATTATTTCCTGCACTTGTCATGTCCCATTGTGTAAATTCTTTACCTCACTGTTAATGAAAAATGTGTAAAATCTAAGTGACAATTTCTATTATTTTGTTCCATCTTTAGAACAATATATGCTGACAGGTGCTTTGTTTCCTGATCACTCCTGTACAGTCAATAACTTCTCCCGTGTTGCCCCTCTCTCTCTCTCTCTGTCTCTCTCTCTCTCTCTCTCTCTCTCTCTCTCTCTCTCTCTCTAGACCTCCCCACATGTTATTTGACTTTAATTTGTTTTAATATTTCAGCAGTTTGCACAGTTAGAAGGGCTGGATTCGCTGCACGCCTTAATAACGTTACGTTCCTGTAAACACTTTTCCTGACGTCTTAGAATCGCACTGGGGTCAAAGAGAGGTAAAGGTGTCAGAAACATGTTTCTTTAATTCTCATTACATAAGCTTTAAATATTATGAAGAGGCACTTTGAGACCGATTCAACTCAATGAGGTCAGCGGCATTCAGCAGCTCTCCTCATACGTACATTAGTAAGTAAATAAACTGTAGTTAGTAAGCCTTTTACATGCATGAAAACTCATTTTCTATTCCATATTGTATTTCCATTCATAATAAGCTCATCTGCAGCCAAATGTTCAGTTCAAATATCTAAGTCAAAGGTTTATTTTTTTTTTTTTTGGCAAGAGGACTATCAGATGGCTCTGGCGATTTATATTATGGCGAATGGGGCACTTTAATTATTAACTCTGCGTTACATTTGAAGAATGCTCACCAGGCGTGAGATTTAAAAGAAGCTAATGTTTCACTATCAAACCATTTCATCCAATCTTCATAACAGATGTGTGTGCAGGGGAAGGCATTAGTTTCCACAGCAGGCGCTGAAAATATGCCTACTTTTCCCTCATCAGGAAAGAAGTCATGGTTTGTCTTGAGGGGCCAAGTGTCTTCTTGTGACTGGCCATTGGTTTTAAGTGGCTTGTGCATTTTTCATGGGACAGTGGTCGGTGGGAATGTCTTGTCACTCTATTAAGGCCTATTCAAATGGTAGCGGCCATAAAACGAAGCAGGCACTGAAATATTCATTTGATATTGCAACACACCACTGTGTGTGTGTTAATTAAGTAAAGAGCTATATGCTTTGGATGGGACAGGGCTTTCAACGCAGTATAATGGTGGAACATGAGTTAAATGGAAGTGACATTTGGTTTTCCCAGCTTTAGGCTGATTTCAATATGTAGATTGCATTGTAGGTGCTTGTATGTTAGTAAAGTAGAAATTAAATGTCAAACTTACAAGGAGAGCAGTCAATGACAGCTCTTTATCATAGTCATTTTATTATGCAGCTATCTATTACTGATTTAAGTAATTAAGTTGTATGTTTGGTTAACAACTGATTTGTCTGTTAATGGTGTACAATATATAAACATATACATATATATACATATACATATACATACATATATGTGTATATTTATATACATATATGTATATATTTATATACATATATGTATATGTATATAT
>CALSBV010012195.1:2990796-3034257 GCA_943590825.1 Bovichtus diacanthus | reverse complement strand
GATAGATAGATAGATAGATAGATAGATAGATAGATAGATAGATAGATGGACGGACGGACGGACGGACGGACGGACGGACGGACGGACGGACGGATGGGTGGATGGATGGATGGGTGTATGGATAGATGGATAGGTGTATGGATAGATGGATAGATAGACAGACAGACGGACGGACGGATAGCAACAGAGCATTTTTACATTGTTGATGGATTGACAAAGTAGATAGAAAGAGTGGAAGAAAAGAGTCAAAATGAGTCAAAGAGAGAGGTAAGGAAATGACGGAAGTGAAACAGAAAAGGAGGAAAATAAATAATTACGATTACCACGCATGATGAAAAGCTTGGAGAACCAATCCAGGAGAGAAACATGGAAATGTAGAAAGTGAGAGATGAGATTTGACTGACAGCTGTAAGTTGTAGGTGTAAAACTTTGATGCCTCCACTGAGTGAAGCAGTAAAGTACAGCGTGGTCTGTGAGTAGCAGTAATAGACAGAGGAGAAGAGATGTTGGGGGAGGCGTAGCGGGGGATGGGGGGGGGGGGGGGGGGCATTGTCGGAGTAACAGAGAGAAATGGTGAACCATACATAGTCTGAGTGAGACAGAGAGCAAGTTAGGGGGTGCGGATAGTTAGATAGCGAGAGAAACGAGAAGGTTATCCATGATTTAACGCCTATGGGGCCGTGAGATGAGCCTTGCCAGTTCAGGCTGCTGTGATTGCTGGATGGTGGTGGCTGAGGCTGGGGCCTTTCAGCTCATTTCATCATGGAGCTCCTAATGAGGCCTGGGCCGGCTCCCTGAGCAAGGGGGATCTAGACACACCTCTGATGGAGGGTACTGAGGGGCTCCAGCCTCTACCAGCAACACCATCAGGTACTAGGTATCTGAAGAGGCGAGGGGGAGGGGGGGCATGTGGAGGGAAAGTGGTGGTGGGTGTTGCTCCAGGGTGAGCTGGGAGACCCACTTTGTCCCGAGGCTGTGTGAAAAGGTCACTGCCCGTGAGGTGTACCCACAGGCCCCTGCTGCAGGGCGTCTGGAGGGAGAGTTGTTTTTGTTCAAACAGGAAGTGGCAGGTTAAGAGGAGCGTGTCCATCAAAAATATGTCTGCTGTTTGCTCGTACAGAAGTAGAAGCTTTTGTTTTCGGAGTTTGTTCAGGGAAACTACGAAAGCACATTTGACCACGGACTCATGTAGCGATAGCTCCTTTTGTTTCGGGCTTTTCTCATAATTAAACATACACTGAGCCAGCTGTTCCTGCCAAGTTCTACTATGTATTTCATGTTCACCTTAGATCTCTCTCAAATTCTGTCTGTGGGAATATTCAAGGACTGAGAGCCGTACCGTATGTGGCAATATGGGTGCGTCCCTAATGAGAGGCGGCTCTAGGGGATATGAAAGGCAGAGCGGTAAGGGCGGGTGGCAGGGGGTGGGGCAGCAGCCTTTGCTGGTAGAGCGACCTGTCTGTTCACCCCGGTTCTGGCCTTTGTGCAGAGTTAATGATGCCACTAATATGTTCTTTAAAGACCACACTGTGATTCATGGCTTTCATTAGCCCCGTGTGCCAGGGTGTCTTTCTCCCTCTCTCTCTTTCTCTTTTCTGTCGCCCCTTTAATGATGGCCTGGAGACGAGGTGGCACGCTTGACCCTTAATCATACGAGCGAGAGGAGGCTGCGGTGAGTGAGGGGCGGTGATGAGATGGGAGGTTTTGGGGAAAGGCAGGGGGTCGGAGGAGGAGGAGGAGGAAGAAATCAGATCGTTGTTCTTCATAATCCAGCTCCCTGGGGCTGGTTAAGCATTAGTGTCCTGCTCGGGCAGGATGCTAGAGCATCCAATGTATTGTCTTTATAGAGAAAGCACTCATATCAACACTATCTTGTTTTCATCTTCATCTACGATAATTTCTTTTCAATGTCTTTTTTTTTTTTTTTTAAAGAATACACCGGAGCAGGTGGAGCTCATGTGGACTGGAGAACATCTTGGTAGTTACTTCTCCTATTAAAAGATCATTTACTTTCTTATAGTCATAGTTTTGGCCATCACTATTGGTAATAATAACATGGTAATCCAAAGTTAAGTCTGTCCTCTTTCTTTCCAGGTCTCTATTATCTGTTTGGCAGCACCTGCATGTTGCTCAACGTCCCCTCGGATGATTTTCCATATTCTAATTTGCTATTTTGTTTGATTCTGTACACTCAACACCTGTTTCATGTCTACAAGTCTTAGAGACGTTTTCGACCTCAGAAAGGTTTTCTAGTTTCTAGGTAAGCTAAGATTTGCGAAACTCTCACGAAATGGTTAAGGTCAGGATAGGTAGTCAGACAGCGAGTTGGCAAGAGTTTTTGCACAGTTTTGCAAATCCAGGGTTACCTTCCAGACACAAACTTATCTTGCGCAATAAGGAATTATCACCCAAGTGATACCATAAAGAACCAAGTTCTAATAAAGCAGAATTATCCTGCAAGAAAGCAGTCCTTCAATCACCTTGCCTCCGTAACCTTTAGGCTATACCAGTCTTTCTCAAAGAGTGGTCCGCGGACCACTGGTGGTCCGTGAGTATATTGGTAAAATGGCACATTTTAAATTAATATATTATAAGTTTAAAAGTGTTTCTCAAACTGTTTAAAAATGACTTTTTCATGAAAAAAGCTTGGATGTGAAAAAAAACTAAATTTTCATGGACATTTTTTATTTAAACATTTTTAAAAACCTTAATTTTCATGAAAAAAGCTTGGATATGAAAAAAAAATGAATTTTCATGAAAAAACCTTGGATGAGAAAAAATACTAATTTCTTTTATGAAAAAAGCTTGGAAGTAAAAAAAAACACTTAATTTTCATGAAAAAAGCTATAAGTAAAAAAAAATACTTAATTTTCATGAAAAAAGCTTGGATGTGAAAAAAAACTTAATTTTCATGAAAAAGCTTTCAGTAAAAAAAATAAAAAATAAAAAATTTATTTTCATGAAAAAAGCTCGGATGTGAAAAAAAAACAAAATTTTCATGGAAATTTTTTATTTTAAATTTTTTAAAAACCTTCATTTTCATAAAGAAAGCTTGGATATGAAAAAAACTGAATTTTCATGAAAAAAGCTTGGATGAGAAAAACTACTACATTTTTCCATGAAAAAAGCTTGGATGTCAAATACTTAATTTTCACGGAAAAAGCTTTAAGTAAAAAAAAAAAAAAAAGAAACTTTAAAAAAGCATAAAAATAGCTTGGATGTGAAAAAAAACTTAATTTTCATTTTCATGAGTAGATCGCATATGAATGAAATGCTTGTAGAATCCGTAGTTGTATTTGTATTGTTGATTTAATGTGTGAACGAGCGATGTAGAGAAGGTCACATGAAGCTCAATATTAGCCTGTGATGTGTAATATATTGTTGGAGTGGTAAGCAGGCCTGTTGTTTTTGGATATTTGGGCAGTTAGGTGGTCCGTGAGTGTTTTTTTTATTGGTTAAGGTGTCCTTGGTCTGAAAAAGTTTGAGAACCCCTGGGCTATAGCATTACCTTTATTCACATTTTCCTCTTCATCAGAAACGGGCTGTGGTTAAAGAAAGATTTGTCGTAATCTGTAATGAAGAGCAGTCATAACTCTGACTATAAGAGAGATAGAGAGTGTGTGTGTGTGTGTGTGTGTGTGTGTGTGTGTGGGTGTGCGTGTGTGGCCTGAGTGTATGTTCACAGAGGGGTAAACATACAGCATCTCTCACCTCCAACCGCCTGTTGAGGGAGGCGGATAAATAAATGATAAATAAATTACACAGAGACGTACTGTACTTGTGCGCTTGTGCTTGCTTTGCAGAGAATTACAGTTGTTTACAAGTGCGTTAGGGGCCCTGGCAGGTAGAGCCACATCATGTCTCTGTGTATCATGTTGTGCTGTCTTAGACCACTGACGCTGGGGATAATTTCAATAATTTACACTCTACGTGATTGTAGGAGAAGCCTCATGTGTTGCTTTTTAAAAATGTAAAGCAGGCCATGTTAGTCTCTGCCCACCGACCACAAGCTCAGAGCTAACACACGCACACACACACACACACACACACACACACAAACACAGCTTTGGACCAGCTGAGCGCCAAGATGATAAAGAGCAGATGTTTTCCCAACCGGTGGTATGCTCCTAATGCTTCTATACCTACCATCCTATAAAACCTCCCCCATTCCTCGCCTCCTCCTCCTCCTCCTTCTTTTTCTCTGGTCTCTATCCAAGCCATCCATTTTTCTGCAGAGTAAAGACAGATTAGGGCCTAAATCCCCCGCAATTTGGGTCATGGCCTTTTGTGTGCTCCGTACGGTGAGAGGAGTGGCACACGACTGGGCCCCCATTTGCCAGAGATCAGGGGGTTAGGCCGGCCAGTGATTGAGGGGGAGCCACACAGTAAGACCATGTTTGGGAAAATAATGAGATTGAATTAACAGAGAGTCTATGGTGGAGACCCGGTTATCAGAGAGAGGAGGGGCGGTGGAAAAATGGAAGAGAAGGTAAGAGACGGAGGAAAGCAAGAACACTATCCAGCTGTGTGAGAGCTGGAAAGGTGAACCTCATATCAAGTTCCTGCATTATATTTAACAGCGGGGAAAGGATCCTATTCAACTTAAAAATATAAAAAGGTTTGCTTTAGAATTGCGAGTGTATTCTTAGATGATCTCAGGTAAATGTGTGTGTTCAGGATCCCAGAAAAGTTACTGAAAACTGGGCACGGAAAACTTAAAGCACATATAATCAATATACTCATATTAACAATGGATTAAGTAGCTATGTATAATTCTAAAGAGGACCCTCATAAACCCACAAAGAATTATTACCCAACTCTGCAGTTCCTCTCAGCTCTACGGAGCATTTTTCTCTTGATTGATTTGGTTTTACAGCAGACAACTTTACTGTTTTGGTTCTCTCTCACCGCTCTCATTAATGTCGTTTCCAGCACCAGCGGGCAAATGTTTTCAGTGAAAAGCTCTGATAAACCCATTGTTCGCTCTCCGCACAGCACAGAGCAGCAGACACAGTTAACAAGTGGATGATGAACATAGTTGAGTATTTAGCAGCTAATATTTAGCAGATATTTCCCTCAGCAGTTGGTGGAGACCAAAGCGGAGCTAAACACGGCTCCAGATGAAGGTTAGTTCTTTATGCCATATAGTGTTTTATGTTGGCAGCCACATGCAAGTGAACATGGATTTGTTCTCTCGGGCTGTATTCAAGCACATCTTTATAAGAGTTGGCAGTGTTCATAATTGTTCATTTAACTTTTTACAAACCAGAAGAATACCATGGTTTTTTGGCCAACACATTTCAATGCATGCTGGGAAGTATAAGCTAATATGTTAAGAATGTTTAGTGAATGCTTAGCAGGATATTCATTTAACTCTTCATTTTAAGTCACATAACTTGAGCTCATGATTACGTTCTGATATGCTTCTCAGAGTGGTAACGGAAAATGTGGATCATGTGATCAGTTTATCCTTTTAAGGGTTAGATATTTATCATACTGATAAGGCGTTTTACAGTGCACAGCGGAGCCGGACGTGCACATTAGTCAACTGCAACAATATTGAGTAAAATGACTGAATGACAACAGGTTGTTTGTGTCCAAGTTTAAAGTGTAACATTGCAGTTGGATTTTGGGCAGGCTGCATCAATGTAGTATGTAAAATCTTGATATTAATTTCTGGAAATGTCGTGTGCTTGTGGGATTACCCAGAAGCTCCTGCACTTTCATTGAAATATTGTGCAAAAACAGGAAACACCATCAGAGAAAACAGCACGTCGCTGCAACAATCCAACACAGCGCCTCTCTCCTTAACTTCTGTTTCGTCTGTATTACCATCTCATCCTGAGTTCAAAGCAGCGTGATGTTAATGAAGGTTCCCATGTACAAAGAGAAGCTTATGTAAATGTTACCTCTCCAGATGTTCTATAGCTCTCAGAGCCAGAACTCCAACGAGCCCCCGAGCCACATAATACCAGTTAGCATTTAGACAAACCTTTGTACCTTCACTTGCCTATAGGGCCTATCAGATCGTTGCAGCCTGAAAATCAATATCTGCTGCTAATGAAGTTTAGCCACACATTTTAATGAAGAACCCAATTTGCATTTAAAAGTAAAAAAGAGGGGAAATGGGTTCATTTTCCCCCATATCTTATTTAGTATGTACATTTGAACAGAAAGCAATGCGCTAGTTTGTTGTGTGTGGTAACATTTGTCTGTTTGTGAGGAGTTTTATTTTAATTAGGTGTTGTGCACATGTTGTTATTAAATGTCTGAAGAAATTCCGCCGATTAATTTGCTCCATATGTGTGTGCATACATGTATGTGTTGTATATGTAGTGAGAATACTAATATTTTAGGAATATCGCATCTCAAAAAATATGAATAAAAATAAAATAAAACCAATAAAACACACTTGTAGGTAAACAACAGATATGCTTATATTAAAACAAAAAATACACTTAAATAACCTTATATATAATTTAGTATCACATATAACACCTCGGTATCTTTATGAACATGCTATAATTTCATGCATGTATATGACACACAAAAAAAGAAGTTTAAAGGTTCACTTACTAGCTTTTAAAGCTTTCAACTGCATTTTGTCATCACATGAACAAAGTTCCACACTTAGGTGATGTGATGAAACCTACAGTAAGCCAGCTCAGTTCACCGATGAAGAGCATGACATGCAGCTGAAAGAAATGAAAGTTAGTTTGTAGAAAGTTGAGCTCACACGGTTCTACTATTATTCCACTGTAACGTCTCTCTGTATATCTGCTTCTCTGTTTCTCTCTTGTCCTTTTTTATTTTTTTCTGTTCCACCATTTCGTCCATCTGTTTAATCCCTCACCCACTATACCATGTAGCTACTGTACGTCTCTAAAATAAACCAGCTTTAATCCTTGTTTGTATTGCCACTCTGCATGGATCACACATCCAACCTGGGTCTTTTTGTTAGAAGTTAAATTGCTACAATAGAAAGGCTGCGGGCATTTTCTTTTCTTTTTTTTTTCAAGTAAAGCCAAAATCCCACATTTGAGAGAGGGATAAATGGTGGTTATGCCTGCAGACTTAGGACTTGATGATATGATTGAGATAAACAACCTGCATGCTGCACAAACTCTCACATGTTTGTAGCAGGAGCTTTGATTCGTGTTCTTGTGGGGGATTCTCTCCTGGACAAGGTAAAACATTAAAGCCTCATCGTTTCAGTAAACATCTGTAGCTCACCCAGGGCGTCGTATCTTTTTTTCTGCACCATTTTTTTTTATATTTTTCACATTTGTGTGTATATGGCTATACGGTTTTGCCTTAATTTTGTAAAACATCATAGGACACATACTGTACCCCTGTTGAGATCTCTTTTATATTTATCACAAGAGCCTTTGAAAGATTCATTTTGTTAGTGGCGGCTAGGGCTGAGTGTCAAACATTAGTACGTTTTTGGCAACTGAAATCTGTCTGAAGTGCCTAACATCATGTCTAGTATTGAGAGCTGGCATTGAATGTCTGGACGGATTTCTTGCATTTTATTTGATGTCTTTCTTGTACTTAATCTTTGATCAGATAGTTCCTAATTTCAGTCAAAGTTCAGGGCAACAATTAATCATTTATATGTTGAAAGTGCAATTCAAGTGCAAGTGCAAGTGCTCGAACGGCAACCATTGATTTCACTGACTATAATGACTATAGTCGCCAGCAAATTTAGGTTTAATACAATGTAGACCACGGAAACTTTGGGCATTGAAATCCACACTTGCATTTAAAAGAAAACATTTTTTAAAAAAAAACGATATCCAACTCCAAGGGTCACTTATGTAACTGCCTTAAAGTTTGGGGAAAAGGAGGGAAACTTTTGCCAAACGCCTCTGTTCTTTCCAAAATGTAAATCCTCCTCTCTGACAGTAAAAGTTCCCTCTTAGAGCGCCGAGTATCTCCACTTTGTCACACTGCGTTCATGTTCCCTTTCTACTCGAGCAGCTCCCCGTACATGAAAGCCAACCTGATTGTTTTCTGTAAATAACAACAAGGCAGTGTCTCCTGCGTGCCACACTTGGTGACTATACTCTGAGATCTTTGCAACAATTTTCGTGCTCTCCCCTGCCGGCAAAGTGTGCCACGATACCAGCTGCAGCAGGAAAGCAACTTAGCCTCCAGCAAGACTAAAGTGTGCATCAGAGTAAAACAGTTGTTTACTTTGTTTGAACTGCAGTATCTCACCCACGGGAGGCTGTGTGCTTGAAGTTTTTGCATCTTTCACTCTCAACTTGTGACAAAGAGTCGGATGAATAACAATGTAATTTTCTCTACATTCTCCCCCCTTCTCCTGTTGTCGTCTCTTCTACGTTCCATCTATTTCTTTTGCCACCCGCCACCGCCGCCACCCTGCTTCCCCTTTGCACTCCTCTCGAATTATTCATCTGCCCTTTAAAATTTCAGCATGCAGAAAATTGGTCGTGACACACAAACTACATTATGTTTTTTCACTCCTTTTTTTATAAACTAACAGCATTGCTCATCTCTCTTTAATTGCGCAGCAGTTGGGGACGCAGATGCACACAGATGCGAGTGCAGGAGGGTGAGATGAGAGGAGGGAAAGTGGGGATGAAAAGACAGCGGAGCAGAGGATTGTGTAACTTAGTTAAAGTGATGAGGCAGAGGTCCTAAGTGACCCGGCTCAGATGTGAGTGTTGTCTGTGCACCGATGTGGATACAAGAGAACAGGAAGAGAGGAAGGGCTGATACTCATTCTTTGCTTTGCTTCTTCTTTAAATTCAAACTACTACTGCTTATGAATATATGGCACATGCACTTTTTGAAAGTTCCCACAAAATGAACTTCTGGGAAAGATGGTTATGATGATTCAGATTGTATTGAAATAACAGTTTGTTACAGTTGTAGATGTACATTGTGACCTCGAGATGCCTTGCAGTTGTTCCTAAAGTTCCTGTAAGTTTATAGTGTGTCATATTTCAAAAAACAAAAATCAAACAGCAGATGCATTTAAAGGTAACACTTCAGGGTCATTTTCTCAGGATTTCCTTGGAAACTTGATCCTTGTTAATGCTGAGACAGTGAAGTTTGTACGCAGTTGTTGAACTGCTTGAATCTTAAAATCTCACAGAGATCCTTAAAACCCACATAATAGTTTGGGACTTGTCTGTAATTTAGAAAAACTATTTTTTCATTTTTGTATGTTCAGCTGCTGTGAATTCTCCCTTGTCATGCTGGCAATTAATTCATTAAGAGTACCAGTTTAAATGATGTAGTCCTTTCCAGAATTCATAAAAATGTACAGTTACGTCATGTAACACACACATAGTAAGTAAAAGGAAAGACTAAAAACTGAAATTCAATTCAACATGGGACCTGTACTGTATTTCCTATTCCTCCCTCTCATTGATCAGCGCTGCCTGATGTCACATTTGGATCGGAGTTCACAAGTGATTGACACTGCGTTGTAGACTCCTTGTCTCTGATTGGTTGTTTTCCTTCAGGCGCGGTGAAATCTGGCACATGTTTTTTTTTGTTTTTTTTATACAGATTATCTGTCTAATGCACTACTGTTCGGGATATCGTGACCGTTTTAGCAAATATGAAATATGATTTTATTAAAGTTACTAACTGCGGCTTTAACTGTAAAAGCCCACTATTATCTCCTGGACACGGTAAATTAGAGAAGTTAAATTGGTGGTTTACTGGAAGAAATTTTAGAAAATACTGCGTGGCAGCCTCTTCTGAATACACCTTATTCAAAGCAGATATATTGACATGTCAAAGCAGCATAAGCACAGGTGAAATGAATAACTCTAACGATGGCTCAGTTCCATTAAGTGTCCAAGTCAGTAGAGCGCAGCCGTCATTAATGTTATTAACTTCCCTACTATGACAAGTCATAATGTCTGCTGTGAAAAAGATATATTGTTCTATAGCCTATTGAAATATGCACATAGTAATGATATTTCTTTTTTATCATCGTCATCTGTAAACACTGATATTTGCGTTGATCTTTGAAGGAACCTTTTTTTTTTTTTTTTTTTAAGTAGTCGTTGCCCTGTTTTCGCTTGTGTCGTGTGTGTATACGTTTTTATTCTCTGTTGTTGTGTTAAAAAACAAACTGTTTGTTTGCCTCTATTTCTTTGTGCTTAATAGAGATAAAGATGCAAAGAATAGTGTCAGTCTGGGGACTTGCAGAGCAGAACAGAGCCCAGATCAAAGCTACAAAAGATTATTGATCAGAGAAACGGCACAATTATCGCTCTGGATCAGGCTGAGGTGTCCAATATCCATATTCCTGTCCTTGATCTGTTTTATTCTCTTAATGAACATGTCTTTAGGGAAGGGGAGGTTCAGCGGGATGTACTCTGGGTGTTTGTTTGTCAAAACAAATGTCAATACACCTCTCAGCAGCCGCTTTTCAACCATATTATAAATCAAAAAGTAACCTGTCCTCAAGAGAAACATGTAATAAAAGACACGACACAGCAAAGCATGTCTTTCCTCTTCTCCCTCTCTTCCTGACACACACGTGTAAAAAACGCGCGCACGCACACAAATTACTGACTATGAGGTTAAAAAGAACATCACATCATATGAAATGAAATTTACTAATGTAAAAGTCAAACAGTGGAAGAGATCAAAGCTGTACAAAATGTGTCAGATTGCATGTGTGCCTCTGCGTGTGTGTGTGTGCGTGCGTGTGCGTGCGTGTGCGTGCGCGTGCGTGTGTGTGCGTGTGCGTGTGTGTGTGAGAGCGAGAGCGTTTGTGGCGGGACGGGGCTCTCTTTTCGCCTCCCTGTCGCTTCCTCCTTTTTTCAACCTCTGCACCTCTCCAACGGAAAATAAATAAGTAATACTTAATATCATCATATGTGATTGAAGGGGCTCTGAAATGGAGGAGTGAAGAGCATCGCCAGATGAAGTGAAGTGTTGAAAAGAGTGATTATTTTTGCTTCACTGAGGTCTTATTTTTCAAAGTGCCACTAAAAGCATGAGAGACTTATGTCACTTTGCGCTGCGAGGATGGAGGAGCTGAAGGGTGATTTGATAAGAGATGAAAGAAAGGTAGTGACACCCATCTCCCCCATTTTTTCTCAGACCTTTGCTCAAAAAAATCGTGATACTTCAAATGGCTCCAATCATATTCTCCACGAGGAAGTGTGATATTTATGGCCTATTGCCCACAGCCAAAGCTAATATTATGAGCTTCCACAGTGCCATCCATATTGTTTTACCTCCCGTTGCCTGCAGTGAGGAATAAATAAAGTGGCTGCCGCTGTAGAGTGGCATTGGCAGTCTTGGCTTTCAAAGCACTCTTCTAGCAGGTTGGAGAGCGGGCCCGGCTGCAAAGAGGGGAGAGATAGGAAGAAAGGGGCCTGTCACTTTAGGTTGGGTAATTTTTGACGTGCACGTCAAGGCCTTGACAAGGGGAATGTGGCCGGCTTGTACATTAGAGTCAGGCTCACAGGCAGCGCAGCACTGGGGACAGGTAGTAATGCAGTCCCAGAGAGTGCTGCTCATCTGCTCACACTATGTACTTGTCTGGTGCCACACAAGGATGCCCCCTGTCGCCCCGGCTCCACTCCCCCATCCCTCTGCAGAAATGACTTTAGTCAGTGAGGAAAGAATCCATTTACAATGTGTGCTTTATAACATCTCCTTGACAATGCAGTAGTGGATTAGAGACATTTCTGATGAATCTTTTATGTAGACTTCCCCCCCCCCACCCATCTTTCTTTTTCCATGTGCACAGGCTTTCTGGGTCCTGGCGCTCCACATGCACATGTGTCTGTTCGGATGTCATCGCAGGAAGATATGGAGAGGACATAGCAATGGGTACACACACACACACACACACACACACACACAAAAAAAAAAGAAAGAAAACGGAAAAGGGAGAGTGACACAGAATCGTCAGAGTGGGGCATTAAAATTTATCTACAAGTCACAATTGCTGCCATGATAGCGGCGTGAAACTTTCCTTTGAAAATGAACGTCACTTGTCCTCTCAGTCATCCACTTCCCTCGCAACCAAGACAAGCGCTCTCTGTCCTCATCAATTCTTCACTGCCATTTTGACATTTATTTCATTCATTTGCATAACTGCTCCCCGTGTCTCTTGTTTCGTCTCGGTTTGAACGCAGCATTCCCTTTTCCTCAACTTTAAAATGTTGCTTTAAAATTAATGCCGGCCCAAAGAAATATATAAATATATCCTAAAGTTGACATGATGTTGTTCTACATTATTCCCTTTGAAAAGCGATTTTGTTCGTACTTAAATCTACTCAGACGCGGCGGGTGTGGAGGTGCGGGCACACACACTCGGGCTAACAAACACGCACTTGGTTGTCTAGCCTTGCCATCCCTTCTGTCTGTCTACTCTGTGCTGTTAACATGAAAAGATGCATACTGAATGTTACAATCCCAACCAACTGAACGCTGTTTTTTTAATGCGCAGGCCTCCAGCAAGTTCTCAGTAGAGAACTTTACTTAACCAGAATTTGAGTTTGTGGCCGAGACTGTTGGTTTTTTTGGATATTTGTGGATACGTTGTGAAAGTGGCCCGTGGCTTTCCGCAAACATTTTTTTTTTAAACAAAAGTAAAAGCAAAGCTCTGAATAATTGATTCTGTTTGTCGTCGCGTTTAATTAATGTAATCGCCGATCAATAATTCTTTCGAGCTGCAAAAGGGTGCTCTCTTTCTGGTGATATCGTTGTTCATTTTAAACAAAGGCTGAATAAATCCCCTTTCTGCCTGACTGATGTCCAGTTTTATGGCAGCACAGATGGCTTTCCTCTTTCCTCTTTCCACTTCAAACTCACCTGTCTGCCCTCATTGTCCATTTGAAATGGGGAGCAGCGGCAGAATCTGAGAATGAGTCAATGCAAATGCTGCATGAAGAAGTATAAAAAATTGATTACCTTTCCATTTGAATTCAAGGTAGGCATCATTCTCCATAAGCAGGCCTGTCTCTTTAAATCAGAGGAACTGTCGCTTCTGTGACTGCCTGTTTACAAAATATGAGGCTGAAAATGAGACCTGCTCCCTGCGGACAAGCTCCTTGTATAAATATAAATAATGAATATTAGATAAATAATTTCTGCCCTTTAATAATGCACAACTCGACGAAATTCACTTACACTGTGAAACCGGAGAATCTAACTAAAAGTAGATAATGCAGTAGTACAATAGGGGTTAGAGTGGTGTGTATGTGTGTGTGTGTGTGTGTGTGTGTGTGTGTGGCAGAGAATATGACTTGAGGTTAGAAGCCCTGCTGACCCTGTGGTCACCTCAATGAATTCGTAGGTAGCCATGTGTGGTCAGATTCATACTGTAAATACAGCCAGGCTGCCATTGTGTATAAAATAATTATATAGTAATATTTAATTAACATTTCCTGCTAAAAGAGGTCAAATAAAAATGTATTTACAACACTTGCAAGGTAATCGAGGGAATATGATGCAAGCCGCAGCCCAGTTACGGCTTCACTCCCTTGGGGAAAGGTGGACTTGGGAGTGTGGCGGAGCAGGAGGCAGCCTGCTCGGCTCTGCTGCCTGGGTGTCTTCTGGAGAGAAAGAGGGTGGAGATTTTGATAAATGGTTAATTATGAAAAGCCTTGTGCCAAAGCTAAAACTGTAATTAGCCTTAATTGGCTAATTGGATAGAATTGGTGGATGGCATAAGCGTAATTGCCCCCTTTTTTTCAAATCATTTAGGGCAAAATTTAGTATGTAGCAGTGGGAGTGACAGTGAAGACATTTTATTGCTGTTTTAAAGGGCAAGACAACATAACCTATCCATGGGCAGACTCTGAACTCTGTCCATTTTTGATGATGACCGGTTCTATCGGCCATGTTTGTTTCTCACCAGATTTCCCGTGCACTGTATTGACTTGTTGTGCACCAGCCAAATGACTAATAAAACCCTCAGCGAAGGGAGTCCAGCTTTACCTCCGACCTGCTGATTCACACCGCGGAGATGGATTGTGCAAAGACCTTCACTCCGGTCTGAGACTGAATTTTCTCTCTGCCTCGCTCCTCCTTTTTCTCTCTGACATACAAACACAAACTCACACTGAGTATTAAAACAGCTCAGCTCAAGGTGCTGAGACTCTCTGCTAATAACACCATCTAGAATTCACGCCCTCCAAATAGGTTAATGTGTTTTTGCCCAGAGGGCCCTATCTACCTCAACAGCAGAACTCTCTCTGCACTTCCATTAAGCAAGAACACTGCTGCCTATTAGCTGCTTTGGTGTGTACGGGGCCAGAAGTGAGAATGCAAGCGGGAGACTGCACAGACACACTTTTATGTGTGCGCGCGCTGTACGTGTGAGTGTGTTTTTCAGACCGCAGAGGTGCTCTGTAGTGCACTGAGGGTGTCACTACCTGGAGCTGCAGCGATGTGCTGTGTTAACTGTTGCAGGAGAACAATGTTATGGCCCCTGACAGCTTGTTAAAGACTCCACCATGTTGGAGCTGCTCCCACCGTGTTGTGTATTAGAACACATATTTCAACACACATACAGGAAACACATATTCTTGTTTGCTAAAATGTGAGAGTGTAAAGAAGTGGAACGCGTTAGAAAAGCCGTCTTTTGGACTGGAACTTCCTCGTCCTTAAAAAAAAAAAGAAATGTGCCGCTGTCACTCACAAAGTAGACCAAACATTAGTTTCTTCTACTTGTAATGAACTTCTGATTTGTTTGCTCTTTTTCTTAATACGCCAAATATTTAGTTCCTGTTCTATCTTTTGATTATGTTTGATACCTTTTTAAAAAAATATATATTAATATATATTTAATAATTCTGGCAGTGCTTGCCTTCATTAAGAGTATAAATAAATACAAATATAAGAAATAAGTATACATTTTAAATACCAACTATGTCTAAATATCTATCACTTTTCTCTTAACATACCAAACACATGATAAAGAAAAGATAAATGTATTAAAAAAAGAATTACAGTGATTAAAGCTTGTTACAGCAGCACTGTACCTCCCTAACAAATCTGTCGGTGTTACTGTTACTAAATTTCCTCCTTTACCTTTAATTGTTTGTTTTTTTGTCCAGTCCCAGATTTAAACCTTTTTTTCCTGTTGTTTGGAATATGGCAGCATATTTAATGCCGTCTCAGGTCAAATTCAAACAAGTTACATTTGACTCAGACATGTTGTGAAAGTGAGTTTTTAAACTCTCTTCACTTACAGATCTTAACAGGAAAAAATGGCACAATTAAAAAAAATTGGAGGAAAAGTTAGCGAGACCGTTTGAGGCGGGCGGAGATGCAGGAACGTTCCGGTAACGGGGCGTTCGGTGTATTCATATTTTAAGATAAATCTATATTTTCAGAAAAGGTATTTTTTGCATGACAGAAATTGTGGTAAATGTTCGTACATCTCGTACTGTCAGGACCAATTATAGTTTACATTTTAACTGTGAGTTTAATGTTAGGAATCAAGTAAAGTCTAAAATAATAGACATTTGATGTTCTACTATTCTACTATTTACTACTACTGATGTTATTCTTATGATTAGGGTTTTTTACTTTCAGCTAAGTTCACCCTGTAAGTGTAAAAAGTTTCACTGTTTTCAAGATCTGATCTGAAATTAAATCGGGCTCTGGCCACTAATTAAAAAAAAAAAAAAAATGTTACGTTGAATATGTTTATGTTGAACAAAAACATATCTAGTGAAATTAAAGATTTATTTTGTCTCCAGGTCATTATGGACTTTCTCTTTATGTAACATTTATTGCTACAAAATATGTCAATATGTTAAAAGTTTTTAATGGTCTCTAAATAAAAAAATATATAATAAATATATATATATATATATATTAATATATCATGCATGGATTGCAACATAAATAAAATATCAACATGTTTGAAAATAAATAAAGGTTTTTTTTGATCAAAATTAACACGTTTTCCAATCTTTAATGAGGATCTTTTTCTGTAAGGATCTTACATTATTTCACATTGTTCAAACATGTGATGTGTGTGGAGTTATTTCAGCACACCCAGCAGGTTCTGAATGTTTTGTGTCAGCCTGACCCCTAGTGGACACCCCGTCCACCCGCTGCTGCACCGCTCTCTCATTTACAGAGGCATCACACAAAAACAGTAAAAGGAAAACATCTATAAAACTTGTATAAATTTTGTTAAAATGAATAAATCATCTATTGAGATGTTTTGATTGCATTTCACAAGCAGCACATGTCCTGAATTGTTTTGCAGAAAGTATTCAAGTTAAAACGCCTTAGGCCCTTAGCACTGGTCTGTGTCTATGAACATTTATTTGTATTTAAGTAGACTAAGCCATTATTCATAATGTTTCATGCCAAAGTCAATAACGGGCTGTGTAGAAATATGAGTTAAATTGCTCTCAATTCTCTCTTCAACTGCAGTTCAGTGCGTCTGCCTTTGACAACAATAACTCAGGCATTGAATATGTATTAAAGCCCGGATAGTCCTCAGAGATGCAATGCATATATTTGATGAATTCTATGACTGACTGGACCGGCCTATACGGGTAAAATAGATCTGACCAACTTAGAGACAGCAGAACTAATTAAATGGATAAAAGATATATATGGTCTCGTCAGAGTATGTAAAATTAATACCAGACCAAAGGACACTTCATCCACTCTACAGCACTGAGCTGCTACTGTGCTGAGTTTTGATGGAGTGAAGATGAGACTGTGTGCGTGCGCGTGTGTGTGTGCGTGTGTGTGCGTGCCTGCACACATGCATAATCTGTGAAGGACATTGCTCTTTTGTATATTTTATTTTCATGTTTCCATTTGTCTGCATGTCATTTTGTGTAAGCCGGAGTATTATATTGTCTGTGCATCCGATGGGTTCGCTGCCTGCGAAAATAAATAACCCTGCAGTGTGTGGACAGAATAAGATGCACACCTGTACAATAATGTATATATAATGTAATAATTCCAGCTATTTTGCTGAGCCTGTGTCAAAGACTTGTTAAGTCGACCCGCTGGTTCTCTTGTGATGTTGCATTGAGTTTTATTATATTGTAAAGTGTTCCTTTCATTTTGTAGACCCCACTAATGTCACTGGTTGTGTGGAAATGCAACACTGATCGTATGAAGTTGGACAGAAACTAATAATCATTTCCATTTTCGATTAACTAAAAAATTGAGAAACTAATCTGATGATTAGTTTCTCAATTTTTTTTTGATTTTTTCATTCTTTGGTCTATTAAAGAAATAGTAAGGAAATAGCCCAGAACTCAAAGTAATATCTTCAAATGTGTTGTTGTGTCCCACCAACAGTCCCAAACCCAAATATATATATACATAATTCAAAATAGTTAAAAACAGAGAAAATGTTTGGTTGAAAAATGATTGAAATAATTCATCCATTATTAAAATACTTGCCGATTAATTTCTGCCAATTGACAAATCAATTCATTAAATAATCATTTCAGCTCCAGTCTCAAGTTACGTATGTTTGGATGTGTCTGGTTAGTAAACTATTCTGTGTCTTGCTCTATCTCTCACACACAGACTGGTCCTTTGCTGACCTTACTTTTCCCTGAGAGTGACTAAGCCTGAGGTCATGTCTGTATTAGGAACACTCCACACTGACCCACTTCGACTTGCCAGTGCCCTCACTTCCACTTCACCCAGTGAGACTATGGATGAAGTGAGGAGACCGGAACTTTCTTTACTCGTTCAGTTTGCTTTCATTGAGATACAAATTGATGTCTTACAGGTGCCAAACACCAGCGTCAGATAAAGACACATCTGACATACAGCGTGTAGGCGAGAGATTAAGTTTGAAGAGATCAATATTCTATATATCTGTATATAAAAGACATGTTAAAGAAGGTTGAGTGTCCGTTTCTGAGTGGACAGGACATCAGGAACACCTTTGCAATGGAATCCAATGCAACAGCCCTCACAGTGAAGCTTTAAATGTTTTTTTTATTTACACATAAATCCAGAGATTGCAAAGTGTGTCAAGAGGAAAAAAGAAAACCTACACATAACAAAGAAATATACAAACAGGTGAGAGGAGTAACATTTTGATCAATACATTTAATAAACATACATGTTACATATACCAACCTGCATATACATATAAATACGCATGTGCAATTATTTAATAAGGTTACGAATAAAAAGCCTTTCCATACACACAAATCATGTTGCCGATCATTTCAGTGACGCTTTCATTCCAAGACAAAGCCGTAGTTTTTGGTGTTGCATGATATTCAACGGTATTTTTGTTATTTTATTGTGCATTTATTGTCTTCCTAAAGTGTAGTTGTAGTTAACACAGTCCGCCAGTAGAGGGCGTGCCAGAGAGAAGCCACTGCTACAGCTCTCGAAGGAGCCCCAGCCCTGCCAACTTGCCTGGCCTTGACCATGCACTTGGGAAGCCATCATTTATTTTTGGAGCCCTAGGCTGCGTGGCAGCTGTGAGACTGACGGAGGCTGAGGAGGTGGGAGGGGTAAGGAGAGAGAAGAGATGCAAGGAGAAGGAGGGGAGGCAGGGCATCTAATGCCAGCACCAGTGACACCAAAAGCATTGTCCTGATTTAATGGCTGTGAAGTCTTGCCTCCCCCTGGTCCAAGAAGCTGCTGATGCTTAATTAGGACGAAACACACTCACAAACACACAACAAATACCACGCACACCTCAGCCCCAGCCTGGCCAGGCTCTCTGCTACCAGCCCCGAGCAAAGAGGATTCCAGCTCTGCCACCGCAGGAGAAGAGCGACGAAGACGGAGAGGTTTCTGTTGTAGCACGGTGTCTTCCAGTATGGAGGCCATACAGTCGTCACCAGGTTTTAACGTGAAGAGTTAAACCTCTCATGAGTCATCGTGTGTAAAATCAAGCAGGCTTATGGTATGTGATTATGACTGCACAGGGAGTTGTGAGCTCGCCTCAGTAATGACATCAGGAAAGAAAGAAAGAAAAGGAAGAGGAAGAAATGCATCCTCAATGTGATTTGTGCTTTTTAGATCGATTATAATTCACAAGGTAACTTGAGAGTAATTGACTTTATTTTTATCAGCAGCAGTATTTCCGTCATTAAAAAAGGAAAGCTTCATTATCTTTTTACTGAAGGGATGATTGCGCTTAATCACACATACATGCAGTATTTTGTGTATTTATATACTATTTTATTTATTCATAGAAGGTCTCTGTATCCATCAAATCATTGTGTAATCCGTTCATTTCAAAGTTTGACTCTTCATCTCTTTCTGAAACTAATTTAATAATTGTTTAATGTTTAATCCAACATGTTTTGACTGAATGACCTTGTTCCTGATGTAGATTATTGATTGCCTTGTATTGATAATATGAGTCTCAGCTGCATGCAGACAGCATTAATATGTATATGTATCAGACGGGCGGTGGTACATCCCTGTTCATATTCTCTTAGTGCAGGACCCGAATGAGCACATGTCCCATTTGTACAGGTTTCTGTTTTTTAAAAAGTGAT
Source organism: Bovichtus diacanthus (assembly GCA_943590825.1). Classification (NCBI taxonomy): domain Eukaryota; kingdom Metazoa; phylum Chordata; class Actinopteri; order Perciformes; family Bovichtidae; genus Bovichtus; species Bovichtus diacanthus. The sequence continues at coordinate 3,014,776 of CALSBV010012195.1, read as the reverse complement.
CCTGCTCATTCTCTATGTTTTCACATAAAGGGAAACTCAATGTGAAACGCTGGATGAATATTTAACCATCTCTTTACACAGAGAAATAAGGATACAAGACAAACTCATGTACAAGCCCCACACAAATATATGCCAAAGTGTTTCTTCAATGAATTTACATCCAATTGTATTAAGATTCCCTTCTCCATTATCTGGAAATGCATATTTCTTAATTATTCATCGCAAGGCATTGAAGCACCCAGGTCTTTTAAATTTTTTATTTCTGCTCAGCTTCAAACAGTAGATCTTGTAAAGGGGACCCAGTTTTGGGGTGTGGGAATTGCTGCAGGGCGAAGCTGACAGGATTTTCAGTCTCGAGGCACCCCTCGCTTTTTCATTACAGCAAAGCAAAGGAACAAATCCAGGTCAATTAAAATAAGGAACAAGAGGGCTGAGTGGCTGAGTGGCTGGCTGCGAGTGAAATCACCGCCGAGGTCTGCCACAAGAGGGCACAAGGGCCTTAGATATGTCTCGGAAATGTAGAAAACACATCTTAGAGCAATACAGTAAAGCAGCCGGGGGGACTGGTGACGGCCCAGATAACATGCAAATACACAAAACATCACCTTACACAGCCCTCTGAAGGTTATACAAGCTTTTTCTTAAGGAGCCCATCACGTCAATTGTCACAATAAACAAAAAATATATATAGATCATTTGTATGCACATTTAAAAGTAGTGCAACCTTCCGTTTTTGGCACTTCATAAAAGTCTCTCCCAGGTTTTTACCTTTTATATGCGTCTACCCTATAAAAGCTGCTCCTCCAATTCTGCCAGAGGTGTATGTGTGTGTGTGTGTGTGTGCGTGCGTGCGTGTGCAAGCGAGCTGGAGTGCATCGCCTCTCCACTCTCCATGATGGTCGTTAAAAACTCTCAAAGTGACACGCCCACGTAAAAAGCATCAGTGGCTAACCTGGGGAGTGTCACATTGAATTTAATGGCCCCTTGTTCCTGTGCAGCACTGTACGGGAAAGCATATCTTGATGTGAAAGGTGCTCTCCCTCGTCTGCCTCATAATATGTTGTGACGCAAATGTTCACATGCAGTCTCCCTCTCTCTCTCCTTTTGTCTCTCTCTCTCTCTCACACACACACACACAGAGACAGACAGAGAGAGACCTAGCCCAAGCCCAAGACTGAAAGGCTGTAATTGTGTTTATGACAGTGCCCTGACTCCAATACATGGCCCTTGTCCAGTGTCCAAGTGTTCGTGCATGTGTGTGATAGATTAGGTTGTTTAGTGTGTGTGTTCCTGAGTGTTTGGTAAATTGTGTGTGTGAGACTGTAGCCTCCTTATGACCTCCCTGATGGCCAGAGATGGGCTGAAGTCATAACTCTTCCGTCTGGTTTTACCCTTGAGCAATATCACAGGCACCGTGAGTGCAGTGAGTCAAACCACTGAGCTTCTCTCCATAACTGTGGACACACAAAGTGAAGCAAACGCACACACAGTGGCACACAGTCAACTATCCGTACGATAACAGACTACGCTGTCAAAGTACCAGGAAAGGGTCATTCCTGTTTAGAACGACTTGGCTCTTGTTTTCATAGTTTTGACCACTCTCTACAACAAAGACAAGGCACACTTTTAACACTTAAAGTTGAAATAAATCGCATTAAAAATGCACAGGAACACTGTGAGCACTTCGGCCAGTACGGTAGGTCAAAGTTGAATCCGGTTGGCGCGTAAACCATAATGGACAGTTTAGGAAATGATTTTAACTTTGACCTTTGTTTTTTCTTCCAAATAAGTTAGAAAAAGTCCAATGTTGACTCTACTCTCAGTTCATTTGTGCTCTTATCGACTCCTGATATCTTCCTTTTAGAGCTTTTACGCTGAAAAAAGCGACGCCGCTGAGAGCGTCGAGAGTGAACCAAAACAGTCAAATTGCCGGACTTAAGACCAAGAAACGCTCAGTAGAGCTTAGGGCAACTGCACAATTGGATGATAATTACCTGTGGGTTCGTCACTAAGAAACTTTCACATACACATAGTCATTTGGCAGAGACAGAGTCCGAACAAGACATAAGACCAACCCTGAATAATGCAACAACCGCAGCCTAAAAGCCTTTGGACTGCAGCATTTGAGGCGAAGGGTCATGTCTTGACTCCTGACTGCCGTGCAAACGTTTCCACTTCCTCAAAATTTCATCCAGTGACACACCAGCCGCCTGTTGCCATTAGTCTGAGAGGAAACAACAACAAAAGACTCTTGCAATACCATTATTACCATGTTGGGTGCTTGCCAGCAACACTGCGGATTACCTTGCATGGCAGACAAATTGGCAATTGGAACGCCAGCGTAATGGAGGCTAATTGCCTGAGTGCAGGGTTAGTTTGTATTTCATGCAAATCTCATGTGCATAGTAGTGAGACTTGGCTGACAAACAGAACAAGCATAGCCTTTCTGAAGCAAAAGTTGATTGAAAATGGCTCTTTGACACAGGCTGATTACTTCATATTCACTAATTATTGCTCACAAGCGCTGATGATCTCATTCTTAAATATACTATTCGTGCGATAAGGTCTCAAGACGGCTATTCGATAAGCTTCCACAACCTTATATTTTATGGTACCAAGTATTTTGGAATTGTAGGAACGCCCCCCCCCCCCCTCTCCCCAAATGATTTGTTCTGGAACCAGCTGGAATAAAACCAACACATTTACGTAACAAGGAGGAAAATAAAAGCAGAACTATTACATGTTAACAGAAGCTTTTATCGTGTGATTATTTTGTCCTGTGCAGATAATAGGCATAATATTATATGAAAATGTTCAATAAGTGTACATTTTGTAAAAGAAGTGCTACAGTGGTAGCAATAATATAGCAGAGCTGTTTTAAGTGTTTTGGGGGGAAATTCAAAAAGTCAAGTTTTGTCAAAGCACACTGCACGTTAAGTCTTTCAGATCTCTGAATGAAAAGACATTTGAGCATTTTGATTTCAATGCTGTGTTAAGGGTGTTTTTTTTTTACAAAGTTGAGACATGGTCCTCTCAATGAATAGGCCAAATAATTATAATATTCAAGTTATGTGGTTATTCAAGGTCTGCCTGGCATCGAATTTGACAAACATATCTCACCTCAGAGTCAATTTAGTAGCTCTTCTGGAGCTTATCAAATAATCTTCATCAGCGGCAGGTCGCTTAGTTGTTTGCTAAAAAGCTTCTTTTTTTTTCGCTCTTTTTATGGACTTCTCGTCCATGTTCGCTAAAAAGTTGAGTTTCAAAGTTCATTTTCAACATTGGAACCAGCAATTGACAAAACAACCTCCCCTCAAGGTCCATTCAGTAGCTGTTCTGGAGCTTTCAGTCATACCGCATGATCTTCATCACCTTATGCAGTTTTGCCATAATTTGCCATTTGAGTATTAAATCAAAACCGGAGCAGTCCAAATCCTCATTTTTGTGACATAAATCATTTTTGTGTAACATGATCACTGACATAAAATACATACTGTGAAGAAAATCTCATTTTTTTATATTTTAGGATAGAGAAGTGGATCCAGGATACCACCAAACCCCAACCCTGAAGCCTCACTTCTTAATGTAACAGGTATGAAAAAGTTTGCTAAGCCACACCAATAACATGGAACATACAATGAACAAAACCACGTTTAGCCTGTTGAGAAGAATAGTGACGATGTGCTTTGTATTCACATCCGCCCAGCTTATTGTGCTGTAAGTAGGTCAAGTCATGGTCAATAATACAATATGCTCATAATCTAGTAAGAGATTTCAAGCAAATGTGTTTCCAAAATAGACCCTTCTGTTGTGCGACAGCTGGAGAGCCTTTTGGGGCTAAGGTTCAAGGACTCACGTGGACCATGTTACCGTACCATGCAAGACTTTTTTCCTGGCTGTTGTCTGTAAGTCTGTTCGCAGCGTTTGAGCCCGTGCAACACATAACATGCTCTGTGAGTGCAACAGTACTGCTCTCTGGCCTACTGAAGGGTACCTAGTTACGCTCCCCTAACCTTACCATCTGCATCACGCAGCCATTCGGAGCCAAGATAAATCACAGAAGCCCCTTTCCATGCTGGGAATAGCTTCTTCCAGATAAGAAAGTCAAGGGTCACATTTCTGGCCAAGGTTGACTGTCCTCTGGGCTAAATAAAGAGCCTAGGGGTTGCAGAGCGGCAGAGGCTAGCACAGGCCCTCACACTCAATTAGGATCAAAACAACCGTCAAACTTGAACTTGGATTTAGGTTACTGAAAGACAAGGAAGTGGAGCAGGGAACCTTTTGGATCAAAACACCAGTTCACCCTGACATATTTTGAGAGGAATAACCACATCTGATTAAAGGATTAATAGACAAACAAGGAGCGTTCAGTTTATAATCCGTAGCAGCTGTTTTCAACATTAGTCAGCCATTGTTACGCCGTTTCTAAGGTGTTTGTTTATTCTGCACTAGCCTAACAGGACCTCTGACCCAGCCAGTGGAATGTGAGAGCAGAGACACAGTGAGGGAGGTCACGGCCATCATTTACATCCTAAACACATGACAGGCTGTCAGGCTGAGGTTAACGCTGGTCAAGTTCACACAGGACAGCACATACACTGTGAGAAGGGAGGCCTCTTTACACATGCGAAAACAGATTGTTACATCTATACAGACAGTGTTTTCAGTGATAGGGTGATGTAATGCAAGTAGCACGATTTCTGTTTAACTTGCAGTGCTTTTTCAACAGAGAGTCAAGAGTGGTGCTGATTGAGCCACATGGTAAGTTGAGTCAAGTCATTCGTGGTGGTTTGTTGCAGGTTGTCTACCTCTGCACATCCGCCACATTATTTCTGCTCTGCACACACATGACACATTAATTTATCGTGTGGTAATTCACCTTGATACCGCTGAAAAAAGAAAAAAAAAAAGACGACTTGAATGTTCCCGATGTGCGGCAAACTCTCAACCCTGGCGAAACCTTTCATATAAAAGATCCACTCTGAATAGATTTGCATAGAAGAAGACAGAAATTTGTCCTTGTCCAAATGAGAACATGGTACAGTCAAACATGGGGAAAGAAATCACTGATTTTCAGGTTGTCCTTGTCATCCTTTGATCCCTTGTGAAAAGGCTAGACAGTCATGCTGCAGTGATCAGTCAGGGTCAAAGTCATACTCCACTCTCCCTCCCTCCTCCATCCTTCCTTCATCCTTCCTCCATCCTGTGAATCCACTGTAGTTTTGTAGCTCTGGCAGCTGGTGGTGCTATAAGACTTGAGTCTCCCCCTTGCTTTTTCTCCTACATAACAAGGCTGTCACCTATTCTATCCTCCTTTGTCCTCTCCCCTCCATCACTCACCTCCATACGTCAACGCTGAACCACTGCAGCATCCTCCGCCAGCCCCTGAGCCAGTCTGCTTTTTATGGGGTGAGTGGGGAGGGACCAGTACCCTAAACAAACTACGCCAGACAAGGATAAAAGGCGTCTTGAAACAAACTATATGAAATAAAGAGAGGGTTATTTTTCACGTTCATCGTGCAAGCTGTGTCAATGGTTACAAAAGAAAAAAACTGTGCGTTTGAAAAGGGGCTGCGAGACTGAAATCAATACTCTGAGGTTGACATGCAAGATGTGCAAAGTGACTGCATCAGTTCAGTGTTTTTTGTTTAAAAGCGCATGATGTCTGCCACTAGGTCATTTGCGTGAATGGTATTAATTGGGTTCCCTGCAAGGCCACACAGCCAGCGGCTCAGTTATGATTCCAGTGGGTAAATATTTGCCTGTGCTAACCCTCACTAGGTGCCATAATGATTCTTTGTGTGTTGCACTGTGTACAATGCGTTTCTGTGTACACATCACTCAGTGCCTATGTCTGCCTGTGTGTGTGTCTGTGTTGCAGCTCAAACCCCCCCCCCCCCCCCACCCTCCCCTCTCTACAGCTGCAGCTCGGCAGAGTTTGATCAATAACGCGTCCTTCATTCTCAAGTCGGGCCTGACCTTGGCAGCCTTTTGTCTCCTTCCAGGGGCCAGAGTGCGCATGTACAGGTTGGAAAACAAGGCTCTCAAAAATCCACCCTCGGAAGGAAAATAATTCCCCTCGCTGCCTCTTCACTACAGCATTCTCATTAAGAGCCTAATGAATCATATATTTATAGCGTTCTTATCTTAGCGTAATGAGGTGATGCCACTTTTGAACTCATTTACTAAATTACCACAGGCCACGCTGAAATGGAATAAACTTTCAATTCCTTGCATATGCTGCTCCATTCACTTTCACAGGGCCACGTCGATAGAGACGGCAGAGCCAATCCAAACCTCATGAACAAAGAGCATCTATGTGCAGTCACACATAACAAAAGGTAAGCTGTGTGTTGCGAGACATTTAAAAACAGTAAAACATGAAGTCTGCTGCAGAGAGCAGTGGGAGTTGAGCTGACGGATCTGTTTACATGTTAATGCAGCCTCACATAGCCTGCAGGTGGCACCATTTATGGATTATTCCTGCAGTCATTCTTTTTGTTATTCAGTATATTTAAATGGCCAATGAGTAAAGAATTTTCTGTCACATGTACATATTGAATAGTTCTATAATATTGCATTACAACAAGCAACAAGTTACTTGCGTATCTAGGTATAGGTACTCCATCACGCAGGCATATGCTCTAGGATTTACTCTACTGGATACTGGCAGAGTTCAGATGCAGGTACATTAACGGACTGAGTCATCATGCATATTGAGCTGTAGGAACATTTTCAGTAACGTCACTCCTGTCCAATCTGAAAAAAAGAGCTTTCAATAGAAATTCGGTTTCTTTTCAGATGTGAAACATTACTTGAACAGTTGTATTTATAATAGAAACAGCTGTTCTTCAAAATACTTGAAATATAAAGTAAATGCAGGATGAGGAGTACATTTGTACACAGGCTATTCAGTAATGGGTTTCTGCAGGCAAGTCGTATCAAGATCAATTACAAAATGAGTACTGACAAATTATGAAATGATGTTCTAATCCTTTTGAAGCCTTGTGGTAAAACAGTGGTAGATTTGCTTGCTCCAGGGATAAACTTTGAGTGAGGGATTTAGCTAAAAAAAATACCCATCTTTATTCCACTGCAACAATCCCACTGGCACAAGAATTAAATCACCAGATATTATAATATGAACGACAAACTTTTTCAAAATGAGGCCTGTTGAAATGATACTGTTACTTGAAATCCTACATTTACATTTTCACAAAGAACAATTGAGAATAGAAAAAAAACTGTTTTTCTTGTGATGTTAACGCCAAAATAGGTAAATAATAACCACTCAATCACCAAATCAGACATAAATCAAAATGAAGGATTTATTAACTTATTCCACTTTTACAAAAACAAAAACAAAAACAGGACTTCAAGGTTTACAGAACCAAAAATATAGGACAGTTGTCCACTGATCAAACACTGAAAAAAAACAGCAAAAAAAGAAGAATGGCCTTCACTACACTTTCCTCTTCTGGGTGCTGATGTAAAGGACTGTGGAGAGAGAGAGAGAGAGGGGGAGGGGGGGACATTTAAGGCTGTAGTTTTACTGAGCAACACAATAACATCTGAGACCAATCTGAAATGCATTGACTCATTTCTTGTTTTGAGGTCAGTTGATGTGATCATGCATCAGATGAACATCAGATGAGCATTTCTCAGCTTTCCATGGATGAAGGGTACTCTACGAGGCCAATTATTTGGGTGGGCCAACCAAATACAGTTGACCCCCACAATAAAAAAAGTCTGCTGCAATTGTGCATTTATGTGGAATTGATAGTTGGCTTGTGAATACAATGTTCTTTACAGCAGATTCTTGATGCTTAATGCTGTTTGCAGTCACCCCACCCTCCACTTCCCATGGTACACCACAAATAAATTATGTGGGAAACAAAAGACCCACTGACGCAGATCTTATTGTGATCACATTTCTCATCCAACATAAATTGCGCAATTGTTTTTGCACTGGTCCTTCTGGGTGGAGGTGTAAAGGCTGCAGACTTGGGTTATAAACATATACTCTATATTGACTAAAATAGCCCCATCTTTAGCTGTTGGCCCTTTTATCACACAGAGAACTCCACTGGCCAGTACGAGTCATATTCGAGAGGGAATAACACAATAAATACAGTACATTGCTGGTGTAGGGAAAATCTAGACAGAGGAATGAATATACTTAAGTGAAAGGGGAAAAAAATTATTCTTGAAGCAAAAGTTCTGACTGTTACGGTGAATAGAGAACTTATGAAACACACTACAATCCTTTACGTATCAATGATAGACAGCAGACGAAATTAAAAGCAAAAAAAAAAAAGGAGAACTCCTAATGTCGGTTGCTTTCGAAAAAAACACATCAGAATACAATGTTTTTCAGATGGTTGAGTAAGCCATTAGGTCTTTCTGTGTCATAGGACTTTTTTGTTTGTTGAACAGTAAAGCTTTGTGTTGTCACTTCCACCATCCGAAGCTCCATCTAACACACTTGCTGGGATATCTCTGCCCACAACGCTCTTTGACTGAGCTGATATACGTGCATCTGTAACACTGCCTGTAAAATACTTAAAAAGGAGAATTCTCAGTAGAATTCTCTAAAGGATAATTATAGGCTATTTATATTTCAAACTGGGACACTTGAATAGAACAGAGCCATCTAAATATTGTTGTTAAAAAAAAGAAGCCTATATATGGCTTATGTCTGTCTACAAACTTTCCTCAGTATCAAGACCTCTCCTGCTCTAACCCGAGTCCCTCATTTTGGCTTGTACAACAACATGTTGTACACATGTAAGATAATGAAAAGAAACATGCACTTCACAAATTGGGGATATATTTATAAATTGGAGACTCTTACCATTGTTTCCTCTTAGAAAAGCATCTCCGTACTTGTTCTTGAGCTGCCCGTTGACATACTCCTCAGTCTGCTCTATGGCAATGTTCATGTAACCATCAAGGCAGGCCAGGACACCTGCAGACAGATCACACATGTGTAGTGTTTGGGCTAAAGAGAACTTCGTCACTTTTAAAGTGAAAGTATGTAAAACAAGTGGACAGGTTGTAACGTTACAGGAGCATTACCTCTGTAATCGACGCCAGAGTTCAGTTTGACCACTACAGGTCTCCCAATTATCTGCTTCAGAAAGTCACTCGGGGTCTGCTTTCTCAAACTCATCTTGACTGTGATCTGAAAGGGTTGAAGAAATAAAAAAAAAAGTAACGTTATTGTAACGATGTTATGGTAGCAGTTTCCTTCAACTAGCTACATTAGCATCATGTCAGCTAACTCGTGCTCGATGGCGTTCATTTGTTTAATCCAACAGTCGGGTTTTAATTACAATGAGTTGTGAGTGTTGTATGTAGTTATGTTCCTGATTTGACCACAACACTAACGTAGTCAGTAATAACTAGCTTAATGTTGTATTGACAAGTAGCGTTAGCTGCTAGCTCATTCGTGTAGCTAACCGGCTAACTGCCAACTCTTCAATGAAAATGCTTGCACTTAATGGTCCGAGAGGGTCGTTATCCTTGTTCGGACATATTATACATTTATTGGAATCGAAGCGGAATACATATGGAGATGTTTGGTTAGTATTATTGTTATCAGTAGCTAAATGTTTGGTAGCATTTCACTTACCCGATGGACGTCTTCCAAACGATAGTTTTTAGCATGGACGGGGAATTGACCAATCAGACGCGCGGAGTATACGGAGACTGAGTGAGGACAAAAACCCAAAGAGCGCAGGCGGTGGTGAGGTGAAAACTTGACAAGCAGAAATGTAGACAGACGCTTAGTATTCTCTGGTTTGAGAGTGTGTCATATCTGTGTGTGTTTAGGACACATTGTTGTCAACAGATCAGCAATTTGCAACACAGTAACAGAATTGTACTTATGCAGATTAGACCACCAGACCGTTCTTATTGTTCACTTCCCCATCTCTTCAGAATGAGACTGCAATCCTAAAATGACATAATTAAAACATTTCAAATTCATTCTATTGACTTTACTTTGACATCCTATTACTTTAAATAGAAAGACCAAAATATCTATTATGACAATTGTGTTGTAAAACCTTAATATGGAGAGATGATAGAAGCAAGTATTACATTTTGACCAGACCTTTATAAAAGTAATTCTTGGAATGCACTAAACCTAATTTCTTCCTGTCTTCCTGCACTATGGTTTGTTTTTACAGCACAGCTTCCATGGAATCGTGCAAACTTTCACAGTCTTGATAAAAACTGGCTGCTGTTGGCCAGCGGACTTGTGGCTGGTCACCAGATGTATAGTGCTGGGTTGAGATCTGATCTGCCAGAAAGGAAGGAGAGCAATGTCTGGATCCTAGTGCAGACTGTAAGTACAGTAGAGCTGCAACATTTAGTGAATCATGAACTGATTTGTGACAGTTGACAGAAAAGGAATCTCCAGTTATTATGTATCCAGTCACTTTTCCAGCAAAAGTCAACTTTCCAAATGTAAAGATGTTATGCTTTTCTTTGTCATGTATGATAGTGAACTCCATATTTGGAGGTTTTGAACTGTCGGTTGCATAAAATAAGCAACACATCACCTTGGGTTTGGGGATTTATAACAGCATTATTTATATTGCTGTTTTACAATGTTATAGTTATACTGTGTATATGATACCCAAAACTGAGTTTAGTGACCTCATTGCACTTTAGATTAAAACAATTGTAATCTCTCATGGAATTCCTAGTCTTATAATAGCCTTAAATAGACATCTACTTTGAAATATATATAGTATTATAATAATACTTTCTATAATAATACTAAAAAATGCATTATAGCTGCACTATGGTTCTTATATTTTTGTGAGTATAATTGAAATTAAGCATCTTAGAGATTTCAGATCTTTTCATTATTTGATTCTGCTATGGCCAGGCTGTGTTGTGAAGGATAAGGGAAAGTCTACCATCTGATAAAAACTCTGGTTGCTGGGTGCATGACCCAAACACTGCACAGCTTGGGAGGTACATGATAAATGGTGCAGGGGCAAAATAGGGATGAAATGGTGAGGTGAAAGATAGAAGAGGATAGTGGGGAGGGAGGATGTGCCAGTACGTGTTAACAGAGACAGAGAGGTTGAGAGAAAGAGAGAGAGAGGGAGAGGCAGAGAGAGAGAGGGATTGTGAGAGGTGGGATCATAAAGTACTTCTTGTGTGTCTAGACAGGTTGCTTGTTAGCAGGGCATGGCTAGCCCTGTGGAGGCTAGAGGTTAATTTGGTATCTGCTGCTGTGTTAAACTAAGGTCAGTACTACAAGTCCTTAAGTCATAAACAAGAGTGGTTAAGAGCCATGTATACACCTAGGCACCGGTTAATGAATATTCAATGAAGATTTTTTTTTTCTCCCCTGTCCCCTGTTCCCTTCGTTTTTTCTCGCTTTGAAGGAAATTTTTGGAAAGAAAAAAAATCCCAGTTTATCTCTGTTGCCTTCGAAAATGACCTCTGTGCACTTACATTTACTCGTCCTTTGTTATCATAATAGATGTTGTCGTTATAGAAAGTGGCTTTTTGCTATTTGAAATGTTAAACACTCATTATGCAGCTCTCTCCCTGAATGCACCAAATGTACCTACCCATAATTGATTGCTTAATACAATAAAACCAATAATGTAAAAATAACGTGATCATTTTTTTCCCCAGGTCATTAAGTTTGTGGTTAAAATAAAACTTACAACTGAGGCTACCTCTTCAGTGGCATTAGATGCAGATGTTTTAATAGGCAGCTTGGTAACTGCACACAGTGAGGAAATACGCTTAAACCGAGCCATGCCAGACAAATCGCAGCATCCAGGGGTCTTGAGATAAGTGTGTTTTGCTTGTAACCAGCAGAAAATTCACAAAGGATAAATAATAATTCAGCTGAAATGGGGGTTAATTGTAAACATTGACACTGAGGTCTAAAATCACTGACAACATCACATCCCGTTTTACCACAGTTTACATGTCAATGATGGCAACACATTCTGCAGCCTATACATTATTTAGAAATGAAGAGCGTAGGAGTACACCTTTAAAATGCCAAGCCTTTTTTCCATGCCCTGTAATAGCAGTTAAATATATAAGCATTAGCTGGCTTTGGTTTTGCTCCTAACTCTGACCCATCTGATGGCGAACAAAATATACTATTTTAGAGTGAACTGTATAGACACATTTTGTTAACACTGGTCATTTGGCAGATTTACTTGTATACCAATTCATATTAAAATGTTTCTTACACTGAGACTTGCTTAGAGATCACAGTTTAGCAGATTTTCCTGTTTTGTGACCAATTGCTTTAGGTATTTTTTCAGTCTTAATGTATTATACATTTGTAATAGTTATCAACAGTGATTTTTCTTCTATGAAGCTCTTCTATTCACCAGCCCTATGAAGCCAAATTACTGAAACATCTAACACCTTCATGTCTGGACAAACAGTGAGTGACTTCTCTTCAAAAAGATGCTCTGACCATCCAGTGAAGAGTGAACACAGCCAGAAAGCACAACAGCAGTGCTGTCAATTTAGAGACAAATCCCATCTCCATCTCCAGACTCCTTAAGCCCAAGGGGCGGGCTAGTGAAATAGAAAGATTATAGTGACGGGAGATGCTATTGTAGTTGGAAAATAGGGGACTGGACCTAAGGAGGGAGAAGCTTGAGGTGAGCGGGAATAAGGAGGAGGGGAGTGCACATCCCTTGTATCCTAAAGCAATATGCAGGATGGGGGTGGAGGTGGGGGTCGGCTGTGCAGGATGAGGAGAAGGTCTAGACTGCATTGACCCTTCTGAAGCCAGGTTTTCTCTTCAGGTCAAGCTTGATATGGAGAAGATAATGGAAAAGCTTGGGGGAGTTTTCAAATAAAAAACAGATTGGTAGACAGAGTGTCCCCGTTCTTGCTTCTATGTAATCCCTAACTGTATAGAGGTAATAGCTTAGAAGTGATGGAAAACCTTTCTTCCATCAAAAAGGGGGCCAGGAAACCTCAGCTGCATGGCTGAACGCTTGGATCTGTTGCCTTTGTGGCACCGAGGGTTGTTTTTAAATGGCTGACTTGTTCAGAGCTCTTGTGAGTCCCTCAGTGCCTGCGCTCTGTTCATGGAACTGTGCAGGAGCAAAAGCGCTCACCAAAACAGGTGGTCGGACCTTCACATCCATCCACCATGCAGTACATCCCTTTGAAGAGTTCTGTATCCCTGAGTCGTAGCCTGTAAGAATTTCAATTTATAAGCAGTGGTAAATTACACGCGGGGTGCAACGAGTGTCCCTGTGCTTTGGGTTTTGCTCCTTATTATTTCCATGCCAATGACACGTCTCTCAACTTTCACTTAATGACTCAGCTGTGAGCACTGAGAGTTGACAGTGATTGGCTACCCGGGGGCCCCATGCTGAGAGAAGGGGGTGGCACAAGGCAGACGAGGTGGGATGTAATCACTCCCTGTAATTTAGAGGAAATCCACTGAGCTGCTCACAGTCAAAATGAAAGCCTTCCTCTTGTTCCCTCTCTCTACACAGCCACCAAGCTCCACTGCTTTGAAAAGCGTAAAAAAGAGAGGTTGAGAGAACCAATTCTGCCTGGTTGGTGTCCCCCAGGGGTTCGTCCTGGGACCATCTCAAATCAGCTACAGCCCTGGAGCCATGTTCTTTCCCCAAGGAGTGGCAATGCAGACAGACAGTCAGACTGCAAGTCCTGTGCTATATGGCCCAGGCGCAGCCAGCCAGCACACAACTCTCCTGAGATCCCCCTTAGTGGGAAGAGAGCTCAGTGGAGCTTATGCTGAGGGCTCTGCTTGTATCTGGCTGTCTGTCTGTCTTTCTGTCTGTGACACCCTGTCATGTCACCGTTTCCTCTCCCACTTCCCTTTTAATATCTCAATCTGAGGCAAGGAAGGAATGCATTTTAAACCCCTACATCCCAGTGTTCCTTTTTGTCACATTAGGGAAGAAAAATGAGCATTATGTAATCCTTCAAATGAACTATTTTCAACAATATTATTATTAATCGTCATTTTGCAGACGTTCTTATCCTTACAGTGAACTAACTACAGGGACAGTCATCCTGGAGCAACTCGGGGTTTGTGCTCAGGGGCACAATGGTGGCAGCCCCCGCTATTGAACTCACAACCGTCCGGTGTTCTATTTGGAAGCCGAACCTAGACTAAAAAAATCTAGACCGCTAAACCACCACTCATCGATATGACAAGCATGTTTGGATAAGTTTGTCTAGAAGCTTCCTGTCATGAAAATAATTATGTGCACAGTAACTAATAATTACACTTTGTTAACCTCAGCAGGCTTTTTTGTCTTGACTGTCTAATTGACAGTCAATTTCACAAGAAAATTTGGCTCAAGCCATGAGCAGATCGCCCAGTTTGATCACTTTGTCACACAACACTATCCCACCAAGTTGTCAAAGAGACACTGTAGTGGTTTTGCTTGATAGATGGTGAATGGTGCTTATACAAGGAGCCACTCCAGTGCGCCCATAAATATGCATCGTGACATTTGGAACAAAGCCGCTCGTCCTCTCTTTCCTGATGAGCTCTGCCTGCATACTATAACATATTGCCATACTGTCACACCTTGTGTTTCATAGCCAATCTCTCTGTTCATCAACTTGGCAGATAACCTCTAGATGCTGACAGATGATATGGGGGATGGCATTAGGGCTCTATTGTATGCAAAACCAGAAAGTGAATTTCCAACGGGGATGGTTATACCAGTAATTAATAATTAATCCTTATTATTTCATGGTGTATACAATATAATGTATGTTAGTGTGGATATTTAAAAAGAAGCTCACACGGTGTATTTGCATGATCTTCTTCTCAAGACAGTTTGGAAAAAGTCCATCAAATTTCTCAAGTCAGAAGACATTCGCACACCGTGTCTGTTAGGACAAGTGCAAAAGAATGCTCCCTGTTCTCACTTCAGCATTAAGAACATAACTGGCCTCTTTCTCCAAACACCTCATTGCTTTAGAAAGGAATAAATATCCAAGACAGCCAGGAGCAGTTCCTTTCAAATCCCACACACACGCATATCTCCCTCTCTCCTCTATGTCTCCCTCTCCTTCTCTCTCTCTCTGTCATTTGACCAGCAGTGCTTCCTGCCACTGAGGACCTGTGACTCATCAGCCAGGATACAGCAACGCTCTCTTGCCCACCCTCTTGAATATTCATAGAAATAAAAGGACTCAAGCTCAGACCCATCCATCTTGTACTCATCCACATTTATATAAAAAAAAGGAAGTGTGTGTTGGGGGGTGTACAAGTAGTACTAAATATGCTGTGGGAGAGTGGGTGTGGGGGGGCTGTTTTACACTAATTTCTTTATCCCTTTCACAGGAGTGCCATGTTACAAGAGAATTCCTGAGGCGAGCCAATGGCCCGATAAATCTGCCGGAGCCTCTCTCTCAATTTGTCTCCGTGGAATGTCAGCTGGCAAGCGCCCAGACACTGAGAACCTCTTTTCACAATGCGCCAATCTAACAGACGAGATCCCATGTTGGAGCTACAGTACAAAGACTGGCATGGATAAATTGCCACGTGCCTTATCTAGGTCTCTTTATGTCTAACTGTCTGAGGTCTTGCTCCTCACACGGCCCCCGAAGGCCACTTCCTCCCAGACCAGGTGCTTAACCTGAACAGCTGAGTGGGTGACATTGACAAAATGCAGGTGTCACCAAAGAGGAACCTGTGATATGACACAGAAGCCGTGTCAACTCGTCTTACTCCATATGACCCACAGTGTGAACAGAAATTGTCCTGTTTGGTGTTGTTCATCACTGTGTGGCGCAGTCTCCCACATAGCTCGGTCCAGGTGGTGGAATGGCAGAGTGGGAGAACAGACCATGTTTGTGTGAAGATGCAACAACTATCTCTCTTTTTTTCTTTCTCTCTCATTTCCTCCCTCCCTCCCTCCTCCCTGTCCCTCCTCAAACAGACTGCTGTAGCACTTCTTTGTACTCTATTTAAAGGTTGTAGGTTAGGAAACAACAAGATGCCTCCCCACCTGTACCCCTAAATGACTCACGAGTCATGAATGAATTCATCCATTTATTTATGTACAGTATTTGCAGGAAAAATACATGCGTACTGTATATACGCAGATGGATATTAGTGTAGAGTTGTTCCTTCCTGATCAACATATCTAGTTTTATCACTGTTTATATAAATAATTTTGCTGAAATTAAGTTTTATTACAAGGTTTTATTAATTTTATCACATTTGCTTAACATTAGAAACTATCAAACGATGCAGGACAAAATATAAAAAAAAAACAAATGAATAGCACCCTATCCTTTACAACAATTTCAACACTGCCAACCACACAAGCGCATTTAAGGGGTTCATGTTACTGCATGACAGTTGGCATGACTGTAAAAAAAAAAAAAGGCATGTGCCAAGTGGAGCTGCCAATTCTCAGCATGGCTGGTTTTAATATTTTAATGTGTTTCATTACAACAGTATGGGTTAGATAGCCTTTCTGACGTCCAGACAATTGTCTGCAAATGAACAAGATTACATGACAAGCCCTGAATGACAGAGCTACCCACCGCTGCCTACCCTAGCCACTTATCTGATGGTAGCCTAGCAACAGATCCCTGACCTGGCTTTGACCTCCACCCGATAAGGTCAACACCTGAAGGCTCTCCCATTGGAGGGCTGGCTGAGAGAGAGGTGGAGCTTGGGGATGTAGGGAGACAAAGGACTCACAGAGCAAGGGCAGCCTCCTCTGCATAGAGTTCCCTGCTCCCTGCTGACAAAAAAATGTTCAGACAAAAGCATGCCAGACCTCTTTACCAGGGTTCGTTATACCTGTGTGTGCGTGTGTGTGTGCGTGTGCGTATGCGTGTGCGTCAAAGGACAAGCTAATCATAAAAGGCTGGTAAAAAAAAAACGAAAGCACTTGCCAGTACACTGTCCCCCGTAGCAAATTCAGACAGCAGTGCCTTAATTCACACAGGGTCAAAAATGTTTCTTCCGCATCAATGAGGGGGAAAAAGAGCAGTTGTAACAGTCCAAATTAAAAACTATTGTGGTGACAAACAGAAGAGACACATTATGAAGGAGGTGCCGAATGTGAAATTAATCGACCAGAGCAGCCCACACTGATAGACATCCCCACTTCTCTATCATTTGCGTGCACACATACAAATCTCACTCGGTTTAACAGCAGTGATATGGAAGTTAATCCAAATTGTGGTAGTGGCAATATCCTATTAGACCATGGCAATAAAATCAAGCTGAGTCTGGTAACACATTACAGATATCAGAACATGTTCAGCACGCTCCATTACGATACGAAGTGACATTAATCAGCGGGGGTCCTCTTACACACACATAGGGGCATAAAACAAACATGCAAATCATACACACAGACGTGCACAAGCCTAAAGTACAGCTCAAAACAACACCAGTTTGAGCGTTGAAGTGCTTTTTCATTTGATATGATTTTAAATGGTATAAAGAATGTATCTGTCCTTTGGCTAGATAAAATCAGACATATTGTAAAGAAAAAAGATAGTCGAGCAGCCAAGGGCAGAAGGGTGGACATATGAATAGCTGTTCATAACACTTTTTGTAATTATTAGATTATATATTCTAATTCTTTTTTTTGCTCCCCCAGCCTCTGGTATAAAAAAGTGAATTTGAGGCAGGTGGCAGACAGTGTTACTGTCCTAGTGCTTTGTGACATTCTGTGAAAAATGTACTGCAATTCAGTATGCAAACTGCTCGAAATGATAAAAGAGCACATTGTTGTAAGAACTCTCCTCGCAAGGAGTGTGCCACTAATCAGCTCGCTGATTCCTTTCAGTTTTTAGTTAAATACTGTGCATATCTCTTTCTTTTTGAAGTGCATATTCACTGAGGTGTTGGCACTGCAGGGGTTATCATTGAGCTTGTCAGGTTTGGCACTGCTAAAATAACTCATGTCCCGGAGTTGAAGGACCTTCGCTTCCCTCCAGGGCCTTTTGCAAGACCTCTGCTCCAGTTCACCCAGGCCAACGTAGGCTCCTCCTCTGTGCGTAAGTGTGTGTGTTTGCTCTGTCTTCTTACTGCGGGGAAACAGTTGAAGGTCAAAGGGCAGGAAGTTGGCCACCTGCCTCTGTCACTTTAGTTAAAGTAGTAGAGGCGAGAGAGGAAGTGGCGGCAGGAGTGTAAGACATGAGAGACCGAGAGAAAGTACGAGTGTCTGTCAGTATGTGTCCATGCTGTTGCCTGACAGTTGAAATTACAAGAAGGTCAGATGGGTTTAGCTGTAGCATAAAAATCCTTAAATAACTAAAAACTGTTATTGAAGTCACTTCCTCTAAAATCTCCAGCACTTTCTGATGTTGTTTTTTGCTCACTGGGCATATCCAGTTGACCTTTGTGAAACCTAATTTATCTGATCTGCAATCTTTATGTCTGATTAAAGGAAACGACTGCTGCAGGCTTTTGAGTTTCCTCGAACCACAGCTGAATAACCTGGTACAGGGATCTCTCCGCTGGTATTTGCTAGAGGCGACAACCCTCCTCGCTCCCTGCATAAATGTGCCAACCGAGGACGAGAGCATAGAAGGCCAGAGGGCAAAAAGGGTGTGAACCACCTGCTTCTGTCACACTGTCAAGATGAAGGCGGACGAGTGCAAATAGGGTGAAGTGAGTGTGTGTACATGTAGCGGTTGGGTTGGGGATATTGTGTAGGAGGGGGACAGGTGGCACGCCGGACAGCGCTGGCACAAGCCACCCCAGGATTTATCACTCAGCGACAGTCACGGCTGGGCAGGGGACAGATGTTTCTGTTTACCCCAGGGCAACATCTGACTGGCCGAGACTAACGTTAGCCCAACCATCCTTGCCCGCACAGGACAGGGCCTGGGAGGATAGAAGAGAGGAGGAAAAAGAGACAGAAAAAAGGAGAAGAACCTGCAGGATGTTTAGTTTGCCCCCAAGGCACATAAGCAAGTTAGCTGATTTCTCTACAGTCTGCTCCATCCTCCACTGAAGCACCTGAAACTCATTAAGCCCCCACTAACTGTTGTGCCACTATAGGGAACCATTTTAATAAGTAGTAATAATGCCGACTGACAATATGAGCCGTTTTCAAAGCAGAGAACCTGCGCCAGTTATTGGGGAGTTAAACAATACAATTCTAATTGACCTCGAGTATATTCTACATCTCCACTTAGTTAGAAAAGCAGACAAGAATGCACAGCACTTATTGTGGCGTTATTTAAGGGCTATCCAGTAAAAGCCCTTTTGCATTAGTGTATGTGCATAGTGTACAGTGTTCCAGCTGGGAAATCTGAGCGCTGTCACCGGTAATATAACTGGAGCACTCTCCCCCGGAGCAATGAGGAATGACCTTTAGGTTCAACCCTGAGTGAGGTCATGTCAGTGTTGCCATGGCTACTATCAGCAGACTGTCCTGTTGCCAGCATTACCTCAGCTGCCTGGCATTGTCAGGGTCAGAGAACAGGCTGTGACCTCCCCACGGTGACCGAACTCAACCGGGGACAAAAACACCATAAAGACTAGCTGTAGTCTAGTATAACTTATTTTCTGTTAATGAAAATGTTTGGTGGAAATGATGATTTCTACACTGATTTACGTCTGGAATAAGTCAGCCTGGTAAATTAAGTTTGATATTACATGGAGTTGTTAATAGTGTTGTTAATTATAAAGCACACGGGGTGGACACACGGAGCAAGATTTAGGTCTGAATAAGACATCCAGCAGGAGAATTTCTGCTTCCCTAGGATTGTTGATGTAAAATTTGTGAGCACAAACATCACTCTCAGAAATCTAGAAACCCAGAGAACAACAACATTTATCTGTGATTCCATCAGGACATACAAACCAGAGCTGCTGCATTACAATGATTTAGTGGAATCATAAAAATATTGTTTGCACTGCACTGCATTTCTTAGATATGGTAACTGATCTGAACCAGAACATGTCTATGGATGCTCTTAAAATCACCTTTTGCATCTTTCACAACTCATTTCTGACTTATCTGTGCACTAGAATAAAATTACAAACATGCATGCTGGACAAACTCCTTAATTTATAATTCTTTGTCCAAGTTGAATGTTTCCAGCGGAACTATATTTGAGTACTTTTTTCCCTGAGGTACTTTGAGCAATCGTCTAGAGGTCCTGCCATATGCATATTTTCTGCTGTCCACAAAAATACAATGTGCAAGAAATGAAAAAAAATTATAATTTAACTTTTCCCTTGTAGCAGCTCATCTATTCTTCGGTCAGAGCACCAGTCCATAGACTATCCATCTGCAGGTGAAGGTTAGAAACACAGCTGTCTACACACACAGAGACACACAAGCACACTCACACAAGTCTATTAAAATTGTAATGTAAACCATTATAATATTCAGTATCACAACCCAACATTATCCTCTCCACAAATGACAAACCTAATGGGATGTCTTAATCATTCCATGCAGGAGATGCAATAATATATACCTCTTTTCTATTTGTGGAACATGTTTGTCCACTCTCTTCCTGATAGGCCCCATTTAATCATGTTGTTCTGTTTCCTAATTAGCAGAAATGCAAAGTGTCTTTGTCACCTGTGGACAGCCAAGAGGGCTAATTTGGGCTTTTCACTAATTGCCACGGTAACGAGCCTCCTGCGCCTCCGCTGGGGGTGGGTGGAAGGCATGGCAGGAGGAGGACTGGAGGATGGAAGGATGGAGGGATGAAGACACAGCTCTCCTCACACACGGCCGAGGTGTGAAAGAACGCGGCAGGCCAACAGAACGCAGCCTGGAGGAGTCCAACAGCAGGGAGTGGGGGACAGCCTGCGCTGTGAAAAAGCCCCAACACCCAGCTGAGAGGGAGGAGGATTCAGCTCTGGCCAGTTTTGGTCTCTCAACTTTGATGAGGAGATGACTACATTGGGCTGGATAATTGTTGGACATTTTTCTGACAGTGACACCTGTTATTGTCCCCACCTGATTTGATACTGGTTCCCACACGATGTACCTTTTTTTTTTTAAGCTGTTCTTTTAATAGACAAATTCTAGGTATAACTCAGCAGGCAGTTTTTAAATTAGCAGCCTGACATGTATGAATACTGTGTGTGAGGAAGAGGGGTAGGAGGAGGTGAGGACAGAAATAAACCAAATTAAAATAGGCTATATGCTGTTTGATAATGATATGGTTTATTTTAATTAATCAATCAAGTTCAAGATGTAGCTTTCAGTTGTTTTGTGTTTCACGCAACTTTTATATAGTTTATAAATCATGGTGAAATAGAAACTTTTCAGAAGAAAGAGTGGGTATAATAAGCCAAAATTAGTATATAAATTACCTTGGTGTACAGTAATACTAGTAATATTAACATACTAAAAAAAATCCAAAGTATAATTAGTATTACAATTACATAACAGCCTAGATTTAATGTATACATTTGAAATATCAGTGTGTAAAATAAGTACTCCAGTCAATATAAGCCTACTAAAATTCCTTTTCAGCATTTCAATTTTACCATGCTGCAGTTGGGATGCTTATCTCTAATTAAAATAAAGATTTGATTAGAGTGGTTCATTGTCTGTTTTGCTAAAGCAAGCTAAATCCATGTTTATCATGCTTCTGCTTTATGCACAGCATAGCGTCTAAATTGACATTCATGTTTGCATCATTCGCATAAATTATTATCTTCACTCACCATTACATTATTTTTGAAGGAAATTAAATAGATCCCGCTAATGTATTCGACTCGATCAATACGGTCTCTCTGCTGATTTATACCCTCTTTGCTTTTTTTTTTTTTTTTTTTTTTTTTTTTTTTTTTTTCTAATTCTTTTTTTTTTCAGCAATACACCCTGAAAGCTTGGGGGCACCTTGTCCGTACGCTTCTCTCGGGGGCGAGCTCCTCCAATGTGTGCGTGCGCGCAAGAGAGCGTGTTTGAGTGTGTGCGTGATCGCGTGTGTGAGAGCGTGTGAATGTGTGTGAGTGAGTGAGTGAGTGAGTGAGTGTATGTATGTGTGTGTGTGTGTGCCTGCGCGCGTGTGTGTGTGTGTGTGTGTGTGTCTGCTCTGCTGTTGCTGCCCTTTGATCCCTGCATTAGTGTTAGTTAGGGGCTCGGAGACACACTTGCACCGAGAGCAGCCATAGTCAAGACACGGCAACAACAACAGCGGCACCTCCTCCGCCTGTGTTCCCATTCCCCAACAATACACTTTAAACCGAGCAAAGCCAGGTGCACGACCAAGTCCCTGCCATCACTGGCGCCTCCAGTCTCAATGGGAAAAACCTTTTTTCTTCTTATCCCTAAACAAGGACGAGAATGTGATTAAAAACGGGGGAAAATGCCAAGGAGGAAGCAGGAGCAACCCAAGCGCCTGCCTTCACGTAAGTCGTTCACTCGATTTGTTCAATTTTATCGGCTCTCCGTGTGTTTTGCGCAGTAGTTTAGGGTTAAAGAGGTGAAACAGACAAAAGACTCGGCGTAGGTTATTTCTCCCTTTTTAGGTCCGAGCGAGGCAGCCATGTTGTTGGCGATGGGTAACGTTAGCTAAGGCAGTGAGTGGATAAATGATACGTGGCTTTATTAAAGAGTATAATCGATAGAGGTCCGGTTCCGCTAAAGGTTGCGGTCAGTTGGCATATGTGTCGGTTGTGTGTGTGTGTGAGGAATAACGGCCGAGCGTTTTTCGGTTATGTGTTCGCCTCTGCTTGCTCGCTTTTCGGGTAGAAAGGGGAGGATCTGGGAGTCTGGCCGCAATAAAATGAAGGGTCAGTCGGATCAGACAAGCCAGAGTCTGGCTACCCAGACCCTGGTGTTCCTAGTTAGCACTAGCGCTATCTAGCAACCCTCGGTAAACTTCATTTCCTCGGCGATAAACGTGTAACTTTCGCCTCATAGTTTTGCTGCTCCAAATCGCGGAACCGAATTTGTTCGCGCTTGTTTGTCGTCGACTTTTTAAAAAAAAAGTGTGGAGGGATTTTTTTTTTTTTTTTTTCTCCCCCCCAAACCCCCTTTTTTTTTTTTTTTTTTTTTTTCTCTACCCCTCCCAGTCTGTATGCAGGCTATGTCAGAGCCATGGTCGGTCACCTGAAGTTCAGGGTTTTTCCCCCCTTCCCTTTGCAGCCATTCATTGCAGACAGACTACGATCAATAACGCGGTTAGAAAAGGGGAAACGACAGTTCTGCGCTTCTGCGTTGCTTAAAATAACGTTGTGCCGCAGCAGAAACACACCGTAATGTGCGCCTTGTTGGTTTTTGCTGCGAGGTTGCTTTTACTTTTGTACATTTGACCCTTCGTATCTTGGATGTTCGTATTGTGCCTTTATCGGTCCAGATAATGAAAAGCTGCGATGACACACTCCGGCCACTAGAGGATTGCTTTAGATGGTAGTGGGCAATGACAACGACTATTAAAGGAATTATCCGAGAGTGGCATTTTCTGCTCTATACATGCGTAATAAAACGGCTCAATTAGTCATATTGGTATGCAAATGTAATGAATAATTGAGTGATTCATCTTTAAATCAGCGGCGTCTTGATGCATTTATCTTATGACACTATCTTCGTCATTTCTTAAATGTCAGACCATGCCAGCTGTTCATCATGGCCAGCCACCATAACATTTTTTTTTTTTTTTTTTTTTTTTTGTGTGTGAAAAAGGCACTTTAAGTTCTCTTTTACTCTGTTTACTTGCATAGTTTTTCTTTTTAATTTCAAAGGCTTTGAGGAATGAATGAGCTCCTGCTTCACCTGTCAGTTTAATATTTCTGACATTAAATCAAATGTACATGGACAGAGTAATCCCTGCAGCTTCACACACTACACACAAATGCTGTTTTTTTTTAAATTTGTGGTAATATTACCTGATATACTGCTCAGGTGTTTGACCTAGGGTTGAACTTGGGCTTAGCAGCGGTTGGCTGGGAGGCATAGAGGTGGAGACTGGGTGACAGTTGTGTGTGTGTGTGTGTGTGTGTGTGTGTGTGTGTGTGTGTGTGTGT
>CALSBV010012195.1:2970510-2984644 GCA_943590825.1 Bovichtus diacanthus | reverse complement strand
TCTCTCTCTCTCTCTCTCTCTCTCTCTCTCTCTCTCTCTCTTTCTCTTTCTCTTTCTCTTTCTCTTTCTCTCTCTTTCTCTTTCTCTTTCTCTCTCCCTCTCTCTCAAGCACAGCCTGGCTCTAGTTAGCCTTTAGCGCACTAGCATGGCTAACCCCTCTCTCCTCTTGGTGTGGAAGGGTTTCCACATTGCACATTTAGGCAGTCAAGGGCAAGGCACAGGCTAATGTCTTTAACTAGCCGGGCTAACAGCTGTGTGTCTGCAGCTTTTTTGGAAGTAGGACCCGATTTATAGGGAGATTAAAAGTACAGATAAGGAGGGGGGGCTGTGACAGACACTGGATAGTAGGACCATAAGGCAGTGACAGCTCTCTAGGGAAACAATATATCACCTCTAAAAGGAAGTGGAAGTGTTTGGCTCCGGGACAAGAATCCTGAGAAGTTAAAATCATTGATGTGATGTCATCTCAGAGAAAGCCATTGTCAGTGCCCTGTGAGGTTATTTATGATGCTGAAAATGCAGGTGAGCGTCTTGACTAATTCAGTGTTGTAGAGGAGGCTTCCCCATTTGCACAATGTGCTCATAGCATCTCCTAGTGCATTAAACAAACGATGTGACTCGGGTCTCATCCTTTCATTGTTTACCAAGGGCATTTGGTCACTTGATTTTGTCCTTGTGATGCTAATGAGATTAGCTAATCACTGGATATTTCATTCTGAGCGAGGAGCCCTGTAGCTTATGGTACCTGTAAGAACCATAACCATTTGTAGAAACAAATGAAGCTGGACAAATTAGCAGAGTAAGATAATGAATGAATGGTTGTGGGTAGCTCAGCTCATGATTGCCCGTATGTTCCCAGCACTCCCCATGAGTGTTTTGAATGGGGGCCATGTTGGTTCAGATTGCCATGTCATTAATCCCTCGTACTCTACAGGGGAGTGGTCAGCGGCAGATGTATTTGCACTTCCTCCAGAAGGTTTTCTAGATTAGCACAAATCCTCCCAGAAAAACCGTTTAAAAAGCTCATTTGGCACGCACAGCCAGACTTTGTGCTCATAGCTGGCCAAAGACAGCCATCCCACCCTCTACATCTCATTCTCTCTGACTCCCCTGATTTGAAAAAAAAACGGGGAAAAAAAAAACAAAAAAAAAAACGTTTTTTACCCCCCTACCTTGTGGTTCTCAGAGTTTAGCCCCATGTCGATTTAGACAGGGCAGTGTAATTGTTTGGAAACTCGGTTCTATCATTTGCATGTAGCAAGCAGCCACTTTTCCAGTTTCAGTGGTTTGACCTTGTTGTACCTGCCAGCCAGAAATGAGATCATCAGAAGAGTAGACGAGAAGCTGACATCTCTCCTCCACCTACCCATGGCTTTAAGTGATGGTTGTCATAGCAATCATTATGCCACAGAACAGACTCAGTGGGTGAAGGATGGCTTTGAATGCTGCAGCCTCAGGTCACAACCTGGTTATGACGGAACAGATAGACCAATGAGGGTTGGTTGCAGTACACAGTCTGCACAAAGTAAACCGCTGCATACATTGCATGTCAAGTTCATATAGAGCTCAGGTGGGGGTTAAAATGACTGAGGCAATATCTTTTTATACCTTGAAGAAAGCAAGGCAGGTATTGGTGTAACGGAGAGGGGAAGAGCAGCATGGGGCGAACAATGCCTCTCATTCCCATCAGCTGCCCTGGCCAGCATTTAACATGGAGATTGGAAACGGAATAAGCTCTCCCCCATTCTCCCTGGACCTGCATGTAAATGAGGTTAGCGGTTAGCTTTTCCTGCTGTGCCACAGCAATTCTTCTCACTCTCTTGCTCCCTTTTTTTTTTCTTTTCCTTTTTTTTTAAAAATAATGGCCTGAAAGTGCTCCCCCTTTCCTGGGGTAGGGACCAGGACCAATCCTGATTAGTGTCCCTGTCCTAAGTGACAGGCTAAAATCCAAGCAGGCACTGCCTTGGGCGCCTCTGCCAAATAGCCGTCAAAGCAATACCACCATAAAAAAAAAAAAAAGCCATCTTTACCCCCTCCCCCTCAATTCTCAAGATTCCCTCCCTCTTTCGTCTTCCTCGCTCCTCTGCTCATTCTCCCTTGCCGTCCATTCTGAGTGTCTCTAATAGACACTGCCTCCATCGCTCTAACACACTGTCCCCTTACATACATGCATGCACATATAGAATTACCTCACACTCTTCCCCCACCTCCCAGCGGACCTTTCTTTGTATCCCTGGGTGGACTGGCTGCTATAGAGCCGAGTGTCCCTTTTGCCAGTAGGGTGATTTACAAACAATACATGGACGCTGTACACACTCCCACCTTCCACCCTCCCACTCTCTCTCACTTCTCTTCCACAGACACACAATCACCTCAGTGAGGAGCTTCAGTATGCCAGAAAACTACGCAGCAGGGTGATGGCCTGTTCTTTTCGCACTTGTTCCAAAGAATGTACCCTGTCTACTTGAGAATGCTAGCGCGACATCCACGTCTTGGTTGAACAAGGTTACTTTGTCAACCGGAAGACAAATTTATGGGATCTGACTTGTATGTCAAGTGGCTTTATAATTAGTCGGTTTTTTTGTTTTTTTTTAAACCCCATGAAATGGTAATCTGAGCTGTTCAAGACAGTTTATCCTGACATAAAGCAAATATTCAAGGGACTTGTATTAGTTGAACAGTTTCAGGCATATGCTAATTACTTGGTGTTTTAGAAGAAGAAATAGTGATTTTTTTTTTTCCCCCCTTTTTTGCTTCTATGGTTTTGTCTCCATAGTAGCTGTAAAATAAAATAGTTATCATCACGCTGTCTTCTGGATTTGTTACTCTGCCAGTCCGTAGGAAACACTGTATACAGGACACGGTGTAAAACAACCACTGCAGCACAGCAGATTTATCTGGTATGTCGATCAAACGTAATGCTACCAAGTACGTTTTTAGGTAAGCAAACCAGCAGTTGGCATAAAATAACTTGTGTTGTTGTGCCCATTTATGTGTCTGAGGCATACTTTCTTGTATTTTTCACACATGGATGTAAAAACACTAAGGCTTTTTCTACGATATGTGGTGTTTTAAAGTGTGCTGCATGTGTTTGCCTGTATTCAGTTTCACAAAGAAGGATGCCACCCACATATGCCTATTCCTATGAGAGGGAACGGCTTGAGTCTTGATGAATATGAACAGCTCTTCCTAACAGAATCAAGAGATTGGTCCGTGTTGTCTCGTGTTTAGACACTATTCTGGCAATGAGCCCCATTTATCAAGCAACCTATGAATTATTTAATTCTTAAATTATTTTTACAAATGTGTTTTTAAAAACAAACTTTTTTTCAGTCACTTTGAGAGATTGTATTTTGTGTGTGTGTGTGTGTGTGTGTGAGCAGCAGTCAAAGAAATGTAAACAGAAGAATTTTACTTTTCAGTAACCACTTCATGAGAATGATCCTAATTTATTCTCAATTAGTTTGAGAGACCGTGCCATCTCAACAGCATCATTCTGAATAGCCTACTGTTTTAAAAATAAAAAATAAATAAAAAATAATGAAAGGATTGTGTTTTGGCTGGTTACAGACTTGGCATCTGGCTTTCAAACAATAAATGTGTTACATTATGATTCATGATATCACATTTTGGATAGACTACGTTTGTACTATATTGAAATTAAAGCTACAGTGTACTGTGTCTTTAGCATACAAGCAATGGAACAATGTAGTAATTAACAAAGACAATGCCCTAAAAACAAAAACGTAAAACTAAAGAACTATTGTAAAGTAGACTAAAGCAGTGCAGATTAGAATAGACAAAATGGTAAAACGCAACATAAAGAAATTTGGCACTTTCCAAACCCTTTTTTTTGAGCACAATGGCTTGTCAGCAGTTTTAAATGCTGGGATTAGATTTATGCTGCTGAGTAATACCCCACACCGACACCATGCTGTTAAAGATCCCAACTCGCTCATCTGTTTTGGGGTTTCTTCCTTTCATTCCTTGGATGGAAACCTTTTGCTGCCAACATTTTGTAAATACACAGTTGTTATTTTGTGAAACGATAGCAGGAAATGCTCCCTCACTTACCAACAAACCAAGAAATGATGTCCAATAAGAGCGAGGCTATCCATGTGACCCGCACTGCATTGAATACCTTATTTTTTTTTTTAAATGATTTTTTTCTCATTTGAAAAAATGGTAGTCCTTTTTGTAGTGTGGAGTACGCTGATCCACAAATAGACATTGTAGCTGCTATTGTGAGTGAAACGATCATTTTCTTATTCATTCAGTAGAGAACTGTATACAAAAATGTTTTCAAAGAAGAGGACAACCTTGTCGGACATGAGATCTTCTTTTTTTTTTTAATGGCCTCTAAGATTATTTACCAGTGCTTGTAAAAAAGCATGAGTCATCTTTAACAAAAACACTGCAAGTAGAGGATAAGTCATTCATAATAAAATTAAACCTTTGGCATAGCGTTTGACAGTAAAACCATACAGTAAGATGCTGACCCAGGGCCAGTTGGACAATCTGGTAATCTGGTAATGCTGTTTTTTTATTATTTCTCACCTTTTTTGAACCTTGCTTCTCTGCTATTTCACAGGCCAACTGTCTTTTACGTTGTTTTATGTACCCAGTCAGAACAAATGCCACCTCAGAGTTAGTCAGGGATCCAGTAGCTTGGAGAACTATTCATAATGACTCATGCCATGAACACATCGATGTGCTGTTGTGATATTTATCACGCAGATCGTACGTTTGTCAGTGATATTGTTGGGTTAAATCTGGCGGATTTGCAATAAGTGAGCCACTTATGTTACGCCTTTTCCTATGTTCATGTGATGAATGTCACCTTTTTCGGTCAGAAATCGTAGATCTCATACAGGCGGGTACAATGTGACGATATACTGTCGGTGGCTCCTGTGGCAAACCAACGAGCAGGACAGTTTGATAGGTGGCAATATTAAATATGATTTTTGTATCACTGTGATGATTAGCTAAAAACAAACATTCCTGTCTGGTTATTTTATGGATCCATCATTTTTTGATTGCCCAATAGCTGCCATTGACAGTCTTGATAACAGTTGGCGACGTTGGAGGCCAATGGCTTTTATTATGAAGGGGATGTTCTTCACGTCACCATACGCAGAAGTTGCCGAAGTCACCCATTGTGTTTGGCGGTCAGCTTTTGCATCTTACATTTGCAACTGAAATCGACTGCAGAATTGGATTAAGAAAGAATTCAGGCACGTTATTACAGACCGCCCAAGGCAAAGTAGAAGAGAAGCATATTGAAAGGATACCTTCACAGGGGCTGTATAACATTAACTTTAGAAGTGCATAGTTTTCTACATAAAACATGTAAACTAAAAATACATTTTTAACAAATCTGTCCACAGACATCCAGAATAGAGTATATCTGTTAAGTTTTGCTTTTGGCCGGATGACAAATTATGCCAGGTGTCTGTACGCCTTGAGGCTTTTTTGGCCCACATTTACACACCACGGACTGTCCAGTACTTTGGACAGTTCATTGTTGATTCTTATGGCCTTTTTATTTTTAAGATATATTTGTTTTCCTTAAGTGTTAAAGTTCTCCCAATTCATAAAGTTATTAGTGTGTTTGCTTTTGCCATTTGGGTAGTGCACGAAAAAGTGACGTTAAAACTTCAACATCATCAAAAGGTTGATATTTTGTGTGAGTGGATCTCCAACATCTGCTATTTGCAGACAAGACAGGCAATTTGGGAGGTCATTTTACCTAGTCTGTATGATGGCACATGAATGCACCATTCTGGCGGCTTTTTTTTTGTTTTTTGTTCTGATTTTTACAGTTGCATTTCATTGGAGACGTTTGCAGAAGACAAACACTAAATACACAAACATGACTTTGAAAGTCTCTGATAGTATGGCGCAGTGATCCGATCGTGACTGCCCTTTGCCCCTTCAGTTGAAATGGGGATTGGTAGACAGAGATGGGATTAGACAGTCTCATGTGTATAGATGTTTCAAACGTTTTGATGCTGTTTTTGGGACTGTGACAGCGAACATTGGCCCATTTTCACTCACCAATTAGGGTCATTAGCTGGATACTGCAGTTTGCCTCAAGCCTGGGCTGTAGATTCATGCTAGAATGATATTCTTAATATTTTAGTGAGATACTTTCTGTGTTCAACTACAGAGGGTGTTAAGTGAGATGAGAAAAAAAAGAAAGAAAAAAAGCCCTATTCTGTATCTATTTGTGGTTGATTGATTACTTATGCAGGCCTTGATGTAATGATCTCACTCCATATTCAAACTTTTGCATCAGGATGTTGTTGCATGTGAAATGGAAATGGACTCTATTCAGGAATGCAGGACGAAAACATTTCAATAACCATAACGGCAGGAGCCACATTAACTGCACAGCACAGAGCAACTGAACTAAATTCATATACTGTGCTACTTGGCAGCAAAAAAAAAATCTGAATTTCAGTTTTGAAAAACAGGTTGGTTTATCACAACCTTTCTTCAGATGTCACAGCATTAGAGACAAAGTAAATCATATTTTTTGTTCTACAGCCATTACCACGACGCAATAATACAAACGCATGTACAACGCGACATGGTCTGTCCAAAGCATTTGTACCCGAGTTGCACACTGACTTCCAGTCAAGGTTGAATCATCTCAGGGAGGAAAATAAAGCCCCGATCAGATTCAGTTTGTTATCTCCTCTCATCAAAATCTTTGTAATATGTCAGTTTATGCTGCAAAGATGCAATAAACATACCACTTCTCTCCCTCCAGCAGTTTAGGTCTATAGCTTTGATGACACATCTGAGGTTATGAGCAAGTTCTTTTTTTTTTTTATTATTATGTTTTTTTTTTTTCCATGAGATGCTAAAAATGGAAGGGAAAAATAAACCAGGGGGTAAAGTGCACTTCATCTGCAATGAGGAATTTCAGAGGTCTGGGGCTCTGTCGTCTCATTCTCTTCCAAGAACACTTCTCCTTCCTGTTTCACCTCTGGCATGCCGCCCAAAGTGCCCACAAACCACGGAGGCCAAGGCTGAAAATACACAGATGGTAATTTGCACTACATTTCAATACGACTCAACCGCCATTATATATAGCCCTGCTGCCTGAACCCTGATCCTCAGCGAGAGTATCGCCTCACCTCAGATTCCAAATAAAAGATGAGCTTTTTACGTCTTTGTCACAGAGTACTAGTTGTACGGGATGAAGAGAGGAATTTATTGAGAGTTTTCAGAATATTGAAATGTCTAACATGAACCTCGATCAATACACAGGAGGATTTATTTTCCTGGATCAAGACTCCGTGTCAAGATAATTAATTGCTAAAAGGAATGTTTAATGGTTTAGTTTATTCTTGCATGGAAGAAAAATTGGTGTCAGTTTTTCAAGTAACTGAAATTAAAGGCCTTGACAGCTACTATATAATTAACTACACGTATACTGTTTGCTTGTATATAGAAGTGCTGCTTTTGAGAGTTTTAGTTCAATGTAAATAGGTTCATGTAAAGGAGCGGTTTTACTTCCCAACACAAGGCAAGCGTGTCACACCATCACCAAGTTCATCAAAAGTGAGCAAGTTACCTGCTTCATTGTGTGACATTTTCCTATAGGGATCACATCCTGCCCATACACTTGTTGGTTGTCATGTTTCATCAACTTCCTAATGGAAATAACATGATGGATAAACTTTGGACGTCGCTCCTGCAAAAGACAGCGTTTAACAGATTGATGGCGTGTAATTTCATGTGAAGGGGGGGGGGGGGGGTATATGTCTGCTAGCTCCCACACATCCAGCTGGATTTATTTCGAGAGCATCTGCACTTTTTTTTAAATCTTTAATATTTGTATTCCCGGTTTTGGAGACCGGAGAAAGACGGAAAAGGATGAAGGGAGCGATATACAAGAGAGAGAGAAAAAACATGTGGGTGTGAAAGAGATCAAGCAAGTGAGAGATTATGGAAAAGGGAAGTAAAGCGATCCTGACCCAGTGTGTCCCAATTAATGGAATTACCTTCCTCCTCGGGAGGACTGTTAGTCATTTGCAGAGACGTGAGCCCGCCAGTAGAGCGTCTCTCCCACCATATTGTCCAGCAGGCGCTAATAAGGCAGCATTGACCGTCGGCCGTGCTCATTAGCATAGCCCGCGGCCGTGGCAATCCCCGCCAGGGCCCAGCCGGACACTTAATTACCGCCGCGGCTCCTTCCTCAATACAGCCATACTCTGTGCCCTCCTTCCTATGTCCTCACCCGCTGCTCTACCTCCTTAACCCACCCCCAAAGACACGCATGCACACACTACCACCGTCTCCCCCTCCCAGTCATAGCAGGGAAAATGTAAGACTTCTCATTTTGCCGATTTGTAGATGTGATTTGCTTAAGTCTTGGTGTGTTGTGGCAGTCTTTTATTCACTTTTTATGGCTTTGTGGTCAGCAGTCTGTGTGATTTCAGTGATTCCCTGACCTGCACTTCTTCTCTCTAGCTTGCGCTCCCTCTCCCTTTTGCCTCTTACTCTCATTGCTATATTAGCTCGTGGGCATGACTCTCATTTTGACATCGGCACAGTATTGATGCACCCCTGTCCAGCCTTAATCGGCTAATGGCCTCCTCTGCTTTCCTGCCCAGCCCTCCCTCCACCATCCCTCTATCTGTCCCTTCCTTACTTCGCCTTCCCGTCTCCTTTCCCCCTACCCTGTTCAGGCCTGGGGTCAGTGAGGCCAATTTTCATGCCTGGCTAAGTCACAGAATAGCTTTGTGTGTGTTTGTGTGTGTGTGTGTGTGTGTGTGTGTGTGTGTGTGTGTGTGTGTGTGTGTGTGTGAGAGAGGGAATATGTTAGTCAGCAGCCTCACACAAGTCATGTGGTGGGTGACCTCCTGACCTACCTTTACTCCAGTCCCTTGCTCTTCTCTCTCTCTTCTCTAACTCTCACTCTTCCCTTAACCAGCGATCATTCTGTTTGACAAGGAAATCTGGCCGACTCTCTTACTAAACTCAAATATATGCGCATGCACACACACACACACACACACACACATACATGCACCCCTCTCTGACCTAGAAAAGCCATGGCCAAAGTAATCCTGCCAAGTTCACGATTGGAGAATGTTTACAGCACACGCAGTGAAACATTGAACGCGTACACTACCTGTCGTGTCCAACAGTTTTTAGCTGTAGTTGCAGGCTGTGAGCTCCCTTTCTCTTTTTTTGTGACAGGTTAACACAACATAAAGGTTTCCAAACACTGTAAGTCACGGAGGTGCTACATGAAAATATTTTAGCCGCTCAGTCTACATCTCTGTTTAAGCTCAAGCTGTTTATTCTAGCCAATCTCGAAGCCTCACAGCCTTCTCTTTATGTGGCCTCAGCTTGCACTTTGACTTGTTATGGCTCTCTCTTTGTCTATAATGTGGTGGCGCTATACATCTCTGTGGCCTAGAGAGAAAATCCCCCGCTGCTGCACCACTGAATCACCCGTGTGTGAGTGATAACAGATCCAGACTGCTGAGCACCCCGCAGCTGTTTGTCTCAACATGCAAGTCATCCCCGCCATTACACCACTAAATGGTTCCCTTTCAGTGGCAGACGCTTGCCGCCTCGGCCCGTATCTCCACGCTTCCATCACTTGGGGTGGTTGCAGTTACTGTCGCAGAGCCAGCCGACGTATTGGAGGCAAAGCAGTTGAATGTGGGGGAAAAGGGGGGGGGGGGGGGGACTTGAACATTAAATCACATTCTCGGCTGTGGGTTTGTGGTCTAAACATATGTATGCACGTGCATACGTTTGCCCCCATGCGTGTGGTGGGCATACAGCAGCAGTTATGAGAACAGAGCTCAGACGAAGCCCCCCCTTAGAGCTTGGGCCGGAGACCGTGACCTTGGGAAATGTCATTCCGCCTACGAGGGGTGGCTCGCCTGTGACACACAAAGCCATGGTAGTGGAGTGCATTAGTGCACTGTAGCACTCTGACAGAAGCCTGGTGGTGTAGTGTTGCGTTCAGCTGTACCTAAGGTTTAAGAGTGAACCTAGGAAGCAAGAGAGTTCAGCCTCAAAGCTGAGACCTTGGCTCTGCAATCTAGTGATTTCCCTCTAACCACATTACAGCCATTAGTGCCTCTTGCTGCTTTTCGCATGTCACATGGAAATAGGTCAAGCCCTGCCCTGCATGAGTCACTGGCTCTTTCTCCCTCTTCCTCTCTTTCATTCCTGTTAACCCTACTCAGGTGGCAAAATGGCTTCAAGGAGCATGGGAAAATTGGGCTCACAATTGGCACATTATGACGTATTTATTCACCCTTTAAACAGTCTTAAGAAAGCGAAATGTCACGCATCCATGCTCATCAGTCTCTTACATCTCGCATTGTTTGTGTAGGTGAAGTCTATTAGACATGGGTTCATAGACGGGTTGGAGACCCCTAAGGCCATTAACATAATCCGTCGCCTTGGTTTTTTTGGCATCTGACATTTCCTGTCAGCTTCTGGTTATGTGTTACTAAAAAAAATGTAGGATGCGTGTGCGAGACGGACGAGAGAAGATGTTTGGAAGTGTGTGAGCCCTGTTTGATATCTGTTGCAGAAGGAGTAGCGGTCATAGTGGGTTTTGATTGTGGTCACCTTTTGTGGACCGTGCCGAGCCACGCCGGCCAGATGTCAGCCAACTCTAATGATCCCAACAGGTCGCTGGGCTGGGTTGCCTGGCAACCGTTTTGCCTTTGCCTGTAAACACAGAGCAGACACACCAGGCCTCCGTCAGGGTCGCGAGAATGAAGACGGCTCTGGTGTGTGTGGACATACTGTATGTACGTTGCTGTGTGAGACATTTAAAAGTAATTCTTTCATTGCCACTGTATTAGTGCCTATTTCTATTGAGAAATCTCAGTCGGTTCCTTTTTATCAGATGTTGTGTACAGGAACCCGGGGAGGAGGGGGGGGGGAGTCAGTTTTCACATTTAGTTTTGCCCAGGCTTGGTGCTTTTGACATATTCTTATGGAGGTTTGTTAATATGTATCAGGAATATTCACTTTTCTTTGTTCGCCCTTGTCTGGCAAGCTGTAATGTTTTGCTTATGAATATTGATACATGAAGTGTATATTAATGACCCTTGGTGACCTTAACCCTATCCTTATTGGCTCCCCGGTGGTATCTGCAGGCTCATGAATATTAATCTAGTTCTGTAACCTCCATTACCCTAATCTTTGCTGTCTAGCCTCCCAGA
The DNA here is from genome assembly GCA_943590825.1 of Bovichtus diacanthus. Classification (NCBI taxonomy): domain Eukaryota; kingdom Metazoa; phylum Chordata; class Actinopteri; order Perciformes; family Bovichtidae; genus Bovichtus; species Bovichtus diacanthus. The sequence continues at coordinate 2,973,428 of CALSBV010012195.1, read as the reverse complement.
AGGACCCGTTGTCATGGTAACCCCTTTACTAGACTCTTCCAGACCAAGGGTGGGAAAAATATGGTTTAAAAAGGACAGAAAAATCTAAATTACTCAAACATCTTCTATGCGCCTTGTGGAAAGCTGCCATTGTATAAGAAAGAGGTTGAATTTGTGTCATGTTATTGGTCTCCTTGCCGAGCAATGAGGTGCATTTCTCTGCAGCTTCAAATGGACTTGGGTTTGGGCAGGTAATTGTGTTTCGTGAATGTTGAAAACCGTGGTCTCAATTAGGCTTCCACATAGTACAGATCACCCATTTCTCTGCAAGCAAGGATGGGAAATAATAACGGTTAATAGTAAATATTAATATTCCAATGTTAAAAGCTCTCCAGCCAGAAGCTATGGCTATGCTTTCTGCTTAACTGTTAGTAATAAGTGTTTGATGGTCTCAATTCATACTCGGGATACTCCAGTGTTTGCATATGCTCTCTCTAACTGTTCACCAGAGCAAAGTGGTGATATCTTCATCCCAATACATGCACAGCCTTTGTTTATTTCCTTTGTTTATTTTCCTTCGTGGTAAATTGTATGTTCTCTCTCCTCTTCCAGATGTGGACAGCAACGAAGAAGGAGGGCCTGACGACGGTCCTGTGGAGGAGGAAGGCTGGTTTGGGAATGCTTCTGACACGCGCTCAGAGTCGTCGTCCTATGGAGACACCCAGGATGAGCTCCTCATGGCCCGGGGCTCCTCTCCCGATGAACGGCCTGGAGTCAGCACTGGGTCCGGGGACCACGATACCTGTGGAGGTGAGAGCTCATTGGGTTGCCCCACACCCGTCCATCGTGCCTCTTTGGAACTTCTCGGACTGGATGGAGGTGCATTCTCGGCCCAGGACACACTCTCCTCTGTGGTATCATCACTGTATGGTGAGGCAGCATCTCGTGCCCTGGGAAAACCCCTCAGCAGCAACCTACGTCGCCTCCTAGAGGCTGGGTCGCTGAAACTTGACACTGGGGAGCTCCTGGGTCGGTCATCCAGGGGAGGTGCCGGGGGAGAGTCTCCTCCAATAGGTCTAGCCCCACCTTTGACTCTCTCCCCATCTTCCCACCATGCCCAGCAGCTAAGTGCTCTTGCCCGAAAACTGGCCAATAACAACAACAACAGCGGCTCAGCCTCACCAGCCTCCTTGGCACCCTCAGTCACCAACATTAAGCAAGAGCCCCATGATCCCTTTAACTCTGTCACCTCTAGCAACGGCAGTGGCTTTGTATGGGCAGGTGTTGCAGATAAGTGGCCACCGGCCAGCTGCTCCACGCCCTGCGGCTCCAGCCTGTCCCCGGACTCTGCAATCCAGAAGTTAAAAGCAGCCGCGAATGCTGTACTTCAAGACAAGAATGCCGTGGCCGCCTCCTCAACGACTTCTTCCTCCTCCTCCACCTCTGCCTCATCTGCAGTGCCCGCCCTCGGAGGGGGTGGTCGAGGAGATGATGTGGTGCGCTTTGATGCCTTCAACTCTCCGTTCAGCCCACAGTCGGCTAGCTCCACCCTCGCTGCACTTTCCAAGAAAGTCAGTGAGCGGAGCCATGCCTCGTCAACGACCAGTGCTGCTACTGACCACCAATCCTCAGCCAGTTCCTTTCTCTCGCTTGTGTCAATGACCTCCTCTGCTGCCTTGCTCAAAGAGGTGGCAGCCAGGGCAGCGGGAAACCTGCTGGCAGAGAAGAAGGATGGTTCCTCCTTGGCGACTGCTGGGGTTCTCCAAGAGGATGTGAAGCCCCTGCTGGACAAGAACCACAACGCTCCCACGCCCTCTACACCCACCCAGAGCCTAGACTTGCTGTTGCCCTCTACACCCAAGAACAGAGGCAAACCCAACAGCCAATCAGGTAATCTCAAGTAATAATATATGCAGAGCAATTATTATATGCATAGTAATGGCAATACTACATTAATCAAAAAATAAGGGTCGCACCAATACCGATAACGGGATAACTAGAGCTCAGCTTAGGTTACGTACATTTTTTCTGTATTTATCCAGCGAAAAGATGTGACGCAGTTGCAAAACACTGAAACACACTCTAAATTGTTGCCTTGTGTTAAACATAGAATCAGGCTACTTAAGCTTTGTTGAGCTTAAGTAGCTACAATGATATAAAATGACCTTATGTATAGAAGAGAGAGACTATGAAAGTTCAAGATCACTTCACTGGAAACATAGCTGCTCATAATTGAAAGTTTTCATCTTTTTACCTGAAGTTCAAAAGAGCCATTTCCCATAACATTATACTTCTTCCCATTCACCATTTACCATAGAACTACCACTTATGTTATGCCATACAAATAAAAACTGTTAGGACTAATACATTTAAACTAATATTGCAATGGAAGCGTAACTCCAAAAATAGCAAAAGTCTGTCATTGTGTGTAGCAGGTTTACTTGTCACCGAAATATAAAAAAAGCACAATCCTGAACTGCCATGACATATTTTTTTCTAGTTTTGTAATGGTTTTGTTCTCACCTCACTGGCGCTGAAGTAGCGAGCAGTGTAGCCTCAGCTTAGCTGTCAGTCGAGCAGAGAGCACAGCCGAAAGAAAACAGCCCTGGCTGGCCTTCTAGTCTGCGGAATGGTCTGTGGGCTCAACGGGGGGTTCCGACTGAGACCTCGCTGCCTTCCCAGACCAGCTCGTTTGTGCTCGGATGTGTGCGCTGCCAAAAGGGGGCCGTCAGTGTGTGCTCTGCACAGTGGGGAGCCCTGGAGTCCATATCCATCTCGGCAGCCTCCTCCTGGCTTCAACCCCCACTAACCAGAGCCCTCTGCACTGATCAGCACAGCAGACTTAAGGCCAAACACATCATACTTTCCACTGACTGGATACAGATGCGTGCGCACACACACACACACACACACACACACACACACACACACACACACAC
>CALSBV010012195.1:2920038-2938610 GCA_943590825.1 Bovichtus diacanthus | reverse complement strand
TGTGTGTGTGTGTGTGTGTGTGTGTGTGTGTGTGTGTGTGTGTGAGACTTTTTTTTACTTGATTTTATAGCGCTTGCAAATAAGGCCAATTTATGTCTGTACGTTCCTCATGTTTTCACCATCTTGTGGCATCCACAGGCAGCCAGATACCCTGAAAAGTTGATTTCATCAGACATCACATGGTGTTTTTCTTCCTCTTTCCCAGGATCAGAGTTCCAGTTGGGGTCAGGCTAAGGTGAAGCAGGGTTAGGCATTAAGCAATTAGGTTTAAGCTTGCTTTAAAGGCTCAGAGGCTGAGCGCAACTTAATGAAATATCATCTGAGGTAATGTTTACAGTAACCCGTCTTGTTTCTGTGTTTATTTTTGCAGAGGAGAGGAAGTACAAGTGTCACCTTTGTCCTTATGCAGCCAAGTGCAGGGCTAACCTCAATCAGCACCTGACCATCCACTCTGTCAAGCTGGTCAACACAGACGCTGAGCAGATCGTCAGCGCTGTTACAGCCGACTCCACCGAGCGCAAGAACTGCCCTTACTACTACAGGTAGTGATAACGGACCACAACACAACACTAGCCCATAGCGGAGGATGAAACCGTGGCTTCTTTTGATCGATCTGTTTTTTTCATCTGTTTTCATTTCAATTTATCTGGAAATGACACGTACTTTTGCTTTCTTGACCAGAGTAAGATTAGAAAATAAACAACCAGATTCACATGCATTTGTTAAATACAGCATGGAGCTACAGTACGGAAAAGAATTGTCCAAAGGTAAAACAAAAAAACCGGCACCTCCTAAAGCTCCGTAATAAACATGTGAAATCTTGTTGGTTTAATTTGTACAAAAACCAAAGTGTAAAAATGTTTGTTTGGGGTTATGTGCCGACATTTTTCCTATTCTGCGGCGGTGACTTCCTGAGGTTGCTTGACGACAGACTCCTTAGTGAGCTTAAAAATAAATAATAAATAAAATAATAATAATAAATAAATAAAAAATACACACAATACCCAATAGACCTTGGTAATTTACGGTACAGTTAGATAAGAAAATGGAGCTCTGGTTTGCTTTCAGCCAGCATTCAGCCTTTGTTGTATAATATTTTATATCTTGAATCAGTTTGACTTCAGTTGGTTGTGTGTTCCAGAGTTGATGGATATGTTCCAGTTGCCATTCACCTTGTTCCTAGTTTAGTCTTTGGATATATCTGGAAAGAGGCTCTGGTAAACTAAGCTAACTGTGTCCTGGCTGCAGTATTTACAGTACAGACAAGAGATTGTTCTCAATCTCGTCCTTCAACTCTGCAAGAAAGCGAATGAGTGCATTTCCCAAAATGTCCAACACTATTGCTGTAATACTTTTATATGGCTAATAATCTGCAAAGAGTTAGTACCATGTCTGCAGTGTGGAAATATTTTATTTCCCATCATATTTATGAAATTAGAAGAAATGTATCCAGGCTGTACCACTTACCAATTTATGCAGACATAATATAACACCAAAGCTGACGTTCTCCCCCCTGTTATTCTCGCCATCTTCCTTCCTTTTCCTCTCTGTTCTCTGTCCAGCTGCCATGTGTGCGATTTCCAGACTGAGCTGAATGCCCAGTTTGTCAGCCACATGTCGCTCCATGTGGACAAGGAGCAGTGGATGTTCTCGCTCTGCTGCAGCGTCTGTGACTACGTCTGCATGGAAGAGAACGACATGAAGAACCACATTAGTACTGGACACGCAGGTACAGGATCCCTGATTATGCTTGACGCTCCCCCTCGCACGTGTTGGTGTAATGTCGGCTCGGAAATAACATTATTTATTCATTTTTCAGTTTTTAAATGAGTTGTTTTCTCTATAAAATGGTGAAAAACGGCCATCTTTGTGACATCCTGAAATGGCCTTTTTCCCTCCCAACCAACAGTCAAAAACCTAAACGTGCAGTTTCTTACTTTTACATGAGGCAAAGAAAAGTGGCAAATCCTCACAACTGAGAAGCTGACACTGGAACTGCACACACATCCAAACTTAAACGATTATCAAAAATAGTTTCTAATTTCAACTTTTCTGTTGATTGACTTTATGATTAATCGCTTTAGGGTAATGTTCTCGTGTCTGCTGTTTGTGCAGGGATCTCAAACTCAATGTTCTGGATAGTAGCTAAGTGCATAATACAACCCCTAGAAAAATGCCGTATGGAGTTATTTTCAAAATGACTCTCACATGTTGGAGTGGGTGGTAGCTTACACATTGTGGCTCTTGTTCACAGCTCAGAATAGAAATGCAGTGCAGTACTTGGACAGTGACACATTTTCTATTGTTTTGGCTCTGTACTCCAACACATGGGGTTTAAACCAATGACTGATGTTAAAGAGCTGGCTTTCAGCTTTTTAAGGTTTTTGAGAATTGTAGCCTTTTTGTACATAGTCCCTCCAATTATTGACATCGATAAGGCTACAATGCCTACTCTGTATGTGAACACCCTCAATTTATCAATTAATCTGCAGATTATTTTTTACAATGAATAGTTTGGTCTTTAAAGTGTCTGAAAACAGTGGAAATTGATTGTCTTACAGCACCGACAGTCCATAAACAAAGGCTATTCAGTTTATCATCATATAACCCGCTAAAACCCACATTTGAGAACCTGATACCTGTAGATTTATTGGCATTTTGCTCAAAATTCTGACTGAAACGGTAAATCGATGAGAGAGAAATGTGCAAGAAAATTTGATCAACGAACTTGACTAATGGTTTCAGCTCTACTTTAATTTCAGAACCAACACGACCGACATGCATCCCTGTCTAAATACTTACAGACCGTTCTCTATCTTCCCGGCGGTTTTACTGTATATGAAACCAGCAAGTTCCAAGTCAAAACATCCTAATATGACAGTAATTTGCGCTTCATAAACGCATAGTTCTGTGTGAGTTCAGGGAAAAGAAAAGAAAACAAGGCTCCTCCAGTCGACCTTCTTTGGACTTTTAAAGCTGTTGGTGTAAACCCCTGGTGGTCGATATGAGTGTTTTTGTCTAAAACAGCTTTGTCCAGTTTATTGCTGACGTTTTGCTCCTCCACTGTTCCTCAATGTGTGTGTGTGTGCTGCTTGTGTGTGTATGTGTGGGTGGGTGGGATTGTCCAGCCTAGACAGCTGAGGGGTCTTTCAGAGGCCACAGTGGCCTTGTTTATCTGAGAAGGTTGGCCCTTATCGTGCCTGAGGGGAAAAAATCAATAGGCCTTGGTTCCTTTGGAGACGAGCTGGGTTTACGATGCCACTGTGGCCATCTTTTAAGTCTCTCAGCCTGGATGGCATTTATCTAAGTCTCACACAAGATGGACACCGCCAGCAAACGCACACATGTACACTTTCTACCTTCTACATGTAGAGAGTCTAATAATTTGTCACGGCCCAGCCCCGTTTTGTTAAAGTTCCTACTCTTCCGAGTGCAGATAGAACAGCACTTTGAGTGAATCCCGACAGACTGTAAAAGGCTAGTTATCTGGTCAACTGTGCAGACACTCCCAGGCAGGAGATGGCCGAGCTCAGCAGGTGTCACAGTTCAAGCTGACCCCCTGTGAGGACTGGACTCGCATGGGGAAAGGGTTGGTTAGGTGCCCTTCTCTGTAGGGGGGAAGCTGGTGAATTATGTGACGGGTTTCACTTGATATTTACTCTGGATACTTTGGCAGAGAGGCAGACTTTGCCTCTTTATTTTCCTTCGTATGTCTTGAACGTTGCGGACGAAGCTATTCGGTAAAAGAGAAAATGGAATATTTTTCAGTAAAGGTGTGTTTCAAGGTCGAGGCCCACTGGCTAAGAGCAGCGCCTTTTCTTTTCTTTTTTTTCTCCTTTTTGCTTATATTCTGTGGCATTAGCCTTTTGGATATTGTAAAAGAAGGCAAGTGTATGTTAAATACTGCAACAGAGGAGATAAAAGCTCCCTCAAGCTGGTTCAATATCATATTCAAAATGCTGCTAAGACTACACTGTGAATGACCCTGATTTATTTAGATTTGATTGAAGGCAATTAATCATATCTTCTATTAAAATATAATACCTGCGTGTGTGTGTGTGTGTGTGCACCGCATGTCTGCCTTCTTCTATGTTTTAGACTCGTGTGTGTGTGTGTGTGTGTGTGTGTGTGTGTGTGTGTGTGTGTGTGTGTGTGTGTGTGTGTGTGTGTGTGTGTGTGTGTGTGTTTTTAAAAAGATAGGTCAACCATTTCAGGATCTGTGCAGCCTTTTCTCCTTCCTTTCACTCCCTCCTGAGTGAATGCCCTTTGTTGAGCTGTGCCCTGAGATGCTCCCGCCATCTTAGCTCCTTCGGCCATGACCCACGCTCCTCACCCCTCCCTCCCTCTCCCTCGCCCCCTCCCCTTGTAATTCCCTCTCTCTTCCCAGTGAATTGCAGACTTGGAGAAGGGGATCAATAAAAGCACACTGCATCTTGATTTGACTGGCAGCCGGGCCTCAGTCAGAGCACAGGGCAATTGAGGCTGCCTGCTTGTATTCTGTTCGTGTGTATTTCAGTGCGTGTGTGTGTGTGTATGTGTGTCTGTGTGTGTGCACATAACGAAGGGGTTCTTGAAACAGATTTTTCAGCATTAAGGATACACCACAATTTCTGCAGGGTTTAACTTTTCTCGAGTTTTCTTTATTTGGAGCAGGTACAATTCTCCCCCAGCATTGATCATAATAATAAAGATTTCTCACTCTTTGCAATCTGTCCTCTTGTGCCCAGGTCTCAACTCAAGGAGTCCCCTCAGCGAGACCAAGAGCACCTCCTCGTCCCTCTCCGCCCTCAGCGACTCACTCAACAGCTCGGAGGGCGGAGACCTCACCCACGGTAACGAAGAACTCAGGGGCCTGCTCGCCCCGCCCTCCTCTGCAGGCAGCCAGTCCAGCTCTGGAAGCCACTCGGGATCAGGAACTGAGGACAAGTCTGAAAAAGGCAAGGAATTGTGGGAATTACTGCAACCAGATACACTGAATCCTTTTAATGCCCTTTAAAAGTTCTCTACAACCGTATATATTCACGAACGACTAGGCAACAATAACGTAAATAATAATCAAAAACTCTGCTAATCCGCTTCATCAAGACTGTGCGGGTGTGGTTTTATCAGATTTGATTGACCGCGGCCAAACAACCCACGAACATATACATATGGATGGGTGCACGCAAGGAGGTGTTGTCACCTCAGACCAGCTTGAGGCTTACAGGAAAAAACATAATACAAAAATCTCTAATGTAAAATAAACAAAACTTATGTAACTTTGGCAGAAAAGTGTGTTCATGTCGTGCCCTGACCCGGATTGACATAATAAGATTTCAGGGCCTTTTTTAAACCCATAAAGTAGAAATCTGTGATGAGACCAAACACTTGCTCCTTGCTCAGAAAGCTGCTCGCGCTGGGTGACACGGGCTCATTCATCAGTACTATTGTCATTTCAAAATGACCCAAGATAATGCAAATGAGTTCTGACGTGACAAAATGACAATGTTTACTTCATTTGCTTTTTGATATTTTGTTATTAATAATATATTTCTAATACTCTGGTGTTGTTCTTCCACATAACTGAGAAATGAGTTGTGTACAAAAAGGGGCACGTATGAGGCGGCATGTTCTCGATCTTGGCTGAAGAACAATGGAGAAGCTCTGCTCTATTTATGTGGATGGGCATAGCTGAACCCGGTTGTTCCCTGTGCCTGAACTCTTTGTTTCTTTGTCACTCTCAGATTTCAGTGTGAAGCGCACGAGCTGACTCACCCTCTCCTGTTTCCTTCTCTACAGGCTTCGAGTGTGTCTTCTGCAATTTTGTGTGTAAGACGCGTAGCATGTATGAACGGCACCTCCAGATCCACCTCATCACCCGAATGTTTGAGTGCGACGTCTGCCACAAGTTCCTCAAGACGCCCGAGCAGCTGCTGGAGCACAAGAAGTGCCACACCGTCCCCTCCGGAGGGCTCAAGTAAGGAAAGCAAGTACAGACAGAGGTTCCTAACTCCGCCCGTCCTCCCCCTCCCTCACCCTGTCGAATCACTACACACAAAAACATGCATACAGTATACACACAGTGATAGACTCATTTTAGGGGTGTGCAAGTTATGGCGTATTTTAAATCTGGCTTCATTTTTTGCAAAAACATTTTTTTTTTTTTAGACAATTTTCATGAAATGATGCATGTCAAATAATGAAACGGCCGACGTTATCACGGTTCTTTCAAATAAGAGCTTGTGACAGTCATACAGCTGAAGACAGAAACCCAGATTTGTGGTCTATTCGAAGGTTATTCTAGCCATGTGTCCTTAATCAGTTAACCTCACTTTCATGTTCATTATCTGCAGCCAGCAAATGAAATGATACAAGCTGTAGTTTTGCGCGGCAGCCTCTCTTGGCAAGTGTAAGTTATTAGACAGTGGTCTCTGTGGCTGCTATGAACAGAAGGGAGAGTGGGAAAGAGATGGAAATGGGTTTCCCCTCAGGGTCTGTTGTTCTACTGCCCACAGCTCGCAGCCATGCCAAAGAAAAATATCTGAAACATTGCATTCCAGGAAGCTACTTTTCCCAATTATATAAAAATTTGTTGGCACACCCCTAAAAAAAAAAAAGAAAAATAATAATAATTTAGAACAAGAACAAACGTCATATCCCTTAGATCTGTAACATCATAGACCAGACCAGGGCTGCCCCAAGTTAGCCTGCAATAAGGTTCAATTTGGCCCACCAGATTTTACTAGTGGGAAAACTAAATTATAAGAAATTATATTATAAATCAGTCAATTCCGTTTTATTTTTTGTGAGGTAAAATGCTCTTCATATATTTAGGGTCCCTAATTATCCATTTTAATAATTTTTTTATATATAAGATGAGAACAGTAAGCGGAGTGACAGTACAGGAAGTCAGTTTGATTGATTGAAGACGGAAGATAAATCAGCAAACAAATCAGGGAAAAAAACTGCTGAATTTGCAGCCTTTTCATTAGCTTGTAAGGAGAGCACGGATATAAAGTATGTCATGACAGAAATAATAGTAGTGTGTACATAGTGTAACAAAAGTAAAACAAAATAAACCTTGGTACGGTACGTCAGAAGAACATGTCAGAAAAGTCACACAAATGTATTAGTATGTCGGAAACAAATGTCACAGTAAAGTGTGTCGGGAAATAGTCAGATTCAGCGCAGTTGTTTTTGCAGGGAGTGAGTGAAAGCTTGAATGCAACACAAGAACTGTCTGCCGCTACGACGCTGTGGCACCAAAAAAGGGGAAGATATGTTTTGCGGCTGTTGAGAGACGGCTAAAAAGAAAGTGTTAGGCACGTGTCCCACCACTAAGTTTCAGTGTTGGCCCTCCCAAGGGGGAAAAAGTTAGGGCAACCCTGGACGAGACACTGACACAAGTTTATCCAAATGTGTGTGTGTGTGTGTGTGTGTGTGTGTATATATATATATATATATATATACACACACACAGTATAAACCAAAACTAATGCATGCTTTTTGTGGAGATAATAACCCTAATTAAATGCTTTAAAATACCATGTCCAAAGCCATCTCACACTACAGTTTGCATCTCAACCCCTACATATAGAAAAGTACTCATGCACATTGCATATAGTAATCTAATTTAAATGTCTTTTTGACAAGGCAGCCTTGCTGTCCTTATATGGATTGACTGTTTATGTAGTTGTAGTCTCCTCACGTGCCTCCCTCTCCATCTCCATACTCAGTCCCACAGGAGCCTTTGTTGTACTGTGACACGTTTATGTCCCATTTCAGGTCTGTCAAGCTAACATAAAGCCTCAATCTGTTGAACTCCACAAGCAAACCACACACTGATGATGTTAGTGTTTGAGTTCAGGCCAATCATAATAATGTACTTTTACAGCATTTGGGATTCATATTTGCCTTTTTTTTTAAAATTTTTTTTTTTTTTACGATTTTAGAAATATTGCCGTAAATGAAACATTTTGTAAAAGATTCATTTCAAGCAACACAAGCCATTTTTTTTTTTTTTTGTTGTTTTTAAGTTGCTGTCATAACTCCAGCTGTGCATGTGCAGAATCATTGAGTATCATTATGATTATCGCCTCATCCTGTCATAAACAAAGATCTGTGTTCTATATCCTTTTTCTGTGCAGCCATCAGTGGAGTTAGGATGTTGTAAACATTGCTAAATGTCTGGAAATGGTAGCATTTCACTGAATGTAAAAGCTGTCAACACAGTTACATTGACTTATATTTTATACACATCCTTTGGCTAAGGGAAGACAAACACATAAGACGCCCCTTCATAGCGTAAAGATCTCCACACGGCGTCTTTAGCCGCTGACTTGAGGATTTTGCTGCTAGCTGTAGAGTGTGAGTGAATACATGTAAAGGAGTTTTTATAACAGTTTTAAATGTTTCTTCTGTCTGGTGTTAATGTTTTTGAAGCCAGATTGATTTCTTTAAGCTATCGTTTAAAAGGGAGAAGAAGCAGGTTGTGGATATTTTTTGCATAATTTGTATTTAAGGGAGGGAAAAAAAGAGATGAAAGAGCTCTTTTGATATTTTTTTTATATTTAAATGTATCAGAAAATGTGCTTTAACTCAACTTCTTTACTGTACTGTTTTAAATCTGCACATGAACATATCTTTTCAGCTCTTCGAGGTTTACACAGACTATTAATATATGTAAACCACGTTTATATTTACTTTCAAAAGCAGGCCGGATTTAGCCAAACGGGTATAGAATCAGTTAATGGACCTTAAGGGCGAACAGGCTTTAGATGAGCTCGTATTGACTACATTTTTTGACCTCAACATCCTGATCAAGATGTTTTTTCTCAACTGGTGTGTACACGTGTATACACTTGAGCAATGTGAAGTGTTTCTATGTAGGAGTGTGTAGAAAGGGAGAGAGGGCCTTGACCATTTCGAGGTTTTTCTGAGGTGATTCTGTTCTGCAGGGTTTGTGAAGCGCTTTGGGGCCCAGAGCAGATGAAAGGTGCTATTTAAATGTAAGTGCCACTCCATTCCTTCATTTCCCTTCATGTCCTACTGCTCCAATCTTTTCTCCAGCCTGTCACCCCCCCCCCTCCTCCTCCACACACACATATACCTGATCACCTCAATTCTCCAACCATTAAACTGCCACACATACCACCATGAGCACACAGAACTCTACATGACACACACTTTTCCTTTACCTGTCCTTCTCCTCTTCATCATTTTGTGTAATTTAAATTTCAAGGTATGTTATGTGGTTTTTGAATGTACACTTCCCCTTCAACTGTCATTTTGCTTTTGTGTGTCGTGTCCTCCCTCCCTGCTTCCCTTTTCTTGCATTACCCAGGTGCCCTTTCTGCATCTACTCCACCAATCGTCCAGCGGCCATGGAGTGCCACCTTAAGACGCACTGTAAGATGGAGTACCGCTGCCGCATCTGCCAGGGACTGTGGCCCGACCAGGCCTCATTGGAGGCCCACATGCGCGGGCACCGCCTGGGCAACCACTACAAGTGTGAGCAGTGTGGCTACTTGTCCAAGACGGCCAATAAGCTGATCGAGCATGTGCGCGTGCACACGGGCGAGCGGCCCTTCCACTGCGACCGCTGCTCTTATAGCTGCAAGCGCAAGGACAACCTCAACCTGCACAAGAAGCTGAAGCACGCACCGCGCCAGACTTTCGGCTGCCAAGAGTGCCCTTTCACCACCACACACCCCTTTGTCTTCAGCCGCCACCTCAAGAAACATCAGAGTGGAGGAGCGGGGGGACTGGACGGAGGCTTAGGAGAAGAAGAAGAAGTGGAGGAAGATGAGGAAGCAGGAGAGGAGGAGCTGCCACTCCAGGGAACATCACCAGGGGGCTCCTCGCTGCGGAAGAGTCAGGAGAACTTCCTGTTTTGCAGAGGAGGAGGGAGCAGTGGCGGGAGTGGGAGTAACAGCCCTCTCATGAGTCTCACGGCGTCCCAGGCGCTCCAGTCCGTTGCCCTGTCACTCACACTGGGCAAGTCCCACCAGCTGGACGGCACCAGCCCTCTGCACTGCCTGGTCAGCACTAACGGCAACAGCGCCACCAGAAACCCCGGCGGCCCGAGCAGCGGCAGCCCCTCCCTCTTCCTCCCCTCCTCCCGCCACGTGTTCGAGCAGTACAGGAACTGCGACCGGGCGCACCTGATCCCCCTCACCACCTTGTTCACCCACAACAGCCGCTTCACATTCCACTCGCACCTCCACTCCAGATGGCGGCCCGCCACATCTCCTCTCCTCTTCTCCTCCAACTCGGCGTTCCCCTCCCGCTCTCCCCCTTCACCCTCCTCCCACAAACACTCCTTCCTGGCCTACCTGGGACTGATGGAGAGAGCCAAGACTGTTTGACCTCGCCCTCCTCCTCCTCCTCCTCTTCCTCACCCTTTCCCTCTCTCTCCTCGGACAGTGGTGTGAATGACACTTGACCACTGCAGTGGGAGCAACGTCTTTTCCAATCAGACCAGCAGAATAAGCTGGACCAGACAAACATATTGAAGAAAAAAAAACAAAAAAAAAAAAACATTTATAAGAGAAAAAGGCTGTACATGCTAAAAAAAATGCATTTATATCAAAAAGCTGCTTTTCTTATCAGTTCTATCAATTGAATTATTACTACTTCAACTACTACTCTCTATTACCTTTTTTTCTGTTTTTAAATGTCTGAATGACTTGGACCCAGTTGCATTATCTGAGGAAACTAACGTATCTCAATTTTATAGATTTTTTTCGTTAGTCGTTTGACGAGATAAAAAGATGAAACAAAACTTGCAAGTGCTATATTTTAGTGCATTTTTGTCTATTGCTATTATGCATCGAAATAGCATGCCTGTGTTTCAACTAGCTTTGACGTCATTAGGAAGCTAAATTTGAGATATCCTGAAGTGTTAGCGGTGCAACGTGGAACGAACCAATGAAACGGAATGCTTTTCATTGTAAAAGGCACGTTTCCAAAGCAACGCCTCAAACCACGCACTTACTTATTTATCAGTCTTGTACATAGTTTTGTAGCCCCTCCCCTTCCCATCTTTTTGATTTCTGTTGTTTTTTTGTATAATGGTGAAAACATTTTATGCATAGCTGCTGCCTGATATCACCTCTGTCTCAGAATATAGATCCTTTTAAATGGGTTACTAGCTAATTTTAATTTTTTTTTTTTTTTTTTTGTAAGCTCGCAAAACAGAAGATAAGCTGTGATAATGTAAATAAGGAAAATCTGACCTATCATGGCAAGAAACATTATACATTTATTACTAATAATCTGATTTGAATATAAATGTAAAATGTTGACGGTGAATTTGCACTCACAGGTGAATAAGCAGTGAAATAACGAGACTCACGACAAAGTAGAAACATTTGTTCATTATTTCTGAGACCAGGTGGATATCAGCGCAGCTTCATATGCAGAACTATGTCTCACGCACCTATACTTAGAAGAGATATATGAGAACTGTTTTGTGGAGGTGACCAGCTCTGGGTTAGCGAGCTACCCACAGCCCGGGTCACCACAGGCCGATTCAATGGTGCTTTTTGGAGCTTTTTGTAATTTTTGTGTACAAAAAAAAGAAAAAAACTGTTCCAAAATGACTTGAATGAATGTATTTTTGTTTATGTACATGAAAAAGAAGCGATACAGAAGTGTGAACAGGGACGTCTTCTGTGCTGGAAAAGACGGGAAAGTTAGTGCGTTTGGTGGCCTTCTGTGTCTTTTGGGTTGTTTTTGTCTTTCTTTTTTCTTTTTTTTTTTTTTTTTTTTTACTTTTTTTACTGAGCCTTTTACATCATAATAAAACATTTTCTACTAACATTCATACAGAACCCATCATGAGAAAAAGCTCCTGTAGGTGCAATGATGAAGCAAAGCCATTCATTTGTACAGCATTGTGTTTAAATGGCACTGGCTTCTGTTAGGCCGGCAGACATGGTACTGCTTTTTGTCCCCCTTCCCCTCCTCTTGTCAACCTTTTTGAGTTTTAATTGCACTTAATGTAGTTACACTTCAAGCCAAAAGCACTTAAACCTTTTATTTTCTTTTTTTTTTTTTTTTTTTTAAGTGCAAACTTAGATCCACCAAGTTACCATAATGTGAACTGGACAGGAGTTGCTGTAAATGACTCAATCAACACCCCTTAGTTTCGCATGTAGGCATTTTTAGCAGTGCAAAAGGCCTGCCTCTGTGAAATCGGAGAACGTAAATTAATACAAATTGCATGAATTAGACAGTAGAGGTCAAGCTCTTCCTGGAAACTAAAGGTCCCAGGCTAAATTGTGATAGCCAGTTTTGCACAGTGCTGCACTTTTTGATTAAGAGAATATGTATTTATCCGTAAAATGCTCAAAAAGAAGTGTGTTTGCGAGATAGGGCAGCATAGTACAAGCATTTTATTTTGAAAAAAAAAAAAGCTTTACCCATTATTGATAGCACTTGTGTTTTTAAGTGGGTGGTCTTCAAGCCAAAATCCCTTATTGTAAAGGGATTGTTTTTTATTTTCCTTATGTTCTCCTTGTGTCTATTTTACTCATGCATTTTCTTATAATGAATCATTGTTGCTTTTTTTATTTTTCTACTTAAATCATGTCAGAAAAATGTTGATTGGACAGAGAGAACATGAATTTGTCGAGACCAAAATGTAACTCGCGGCAGGATGTGATGTTAGGATTGAATCCGTCACGTCCTGCTCCGGAGTGATGCCTCGATTGTCCCCCTTTACACTGTTTGTTTGTTCCTTTTGGCAGGCTGTCTCTGGAGTGAAAGGAGCATCCCTCCAACACACGCACGCACGCACACACACACACACACACACACACACACACACACTCTCTCCTTGTACTATCTACGTTATCTTTTATACTCTAGTGCCACTTGGTGGAAGGAAACCACCTGAGACTTCTGAGAATGAGTCAAACTAATTGTCAGGGTCCAAAAGAAAAAAGAAAAAAAAAGTTGAAAAGAATGTGTCCACTCTTGACACCTTTTTTAAAAATGTCTGCCTTTTATTACAGCGTAATCATGAATGGCTGCACTTCTTTATGTCCCCCCTAGTTTGAGTGTAATGTTTAAATAGGCAACAGGGCTCTATCCGTTTGAAAACCAATATTCTTAAGCACTTATTCTGTTTTATTTTAGCCCAATTGTAAGTCGCACAGTGATCATTTTTTTTTTTTTTTTTTTATATAAAGCTTGACTACCTTTTCAGCACTTCAGAGTATGCATGACATTGCCCTCTTTCTAGTTCTTTAGCACTTAATTGTGTTTAAAACTAACTCCCTTGGTTGCATTTAGTTAGCATCACACTGCACTGTCTACAATCAGTTAGCTTTAAGTTTGGCTGTATTTTATGATTAGAAAAGGCTCAGCTATCTTATCTTTTGGCACTCGGTAAAGATTGGTATGTGCTGTACAAAGCTTTTTTTTATTACTCCATTGTTAAGGCTGTACAGGGTTGTGACGATAACTGGTAAATAGATCATTTGTACTTTTTTGGTTTTGTATTTGTTTTCTTTGTTTGGCATTATTTTATGTTCAACTTGCCAGGTCTAAATGTAACAGGATTTGAAAGTAAAGCTTACATCAGATATTACGTCAGTGTTTTGTCTTTTCTCTGCTCTTTCTTTTGGAGGTGTATATGACGTTAATCCACGACTAACGGCACTCTTTCGTTTTGCTAAGCGCAGAAAGTCGTCTACCTGCCGGGAAGTTTCTTCAGTAAGTATAGTTTCTAGTATTTGTGCTACATATATAACGGATCCCTTCAACACCCACAGACCAACGAAACCTCAAAACAACAATTTTTGGATCTAGAAAATTAGACTCATTTCTATTTATCATTACTATAAAGTTTATTTGCATGTAGTTCGGTGATCTACACAGACAATTCATCCGACTGTGAGCAGGTAGCTTTAGCATCTTGCTCGTTTGGCAGCTGCCAGCATGGATATAACACTCGTGCCCCTGTATGCAGCTTTTAAACTAAAAATCTACAATTACTATTATATTTTAACATCTACAGTTTTTTTTCTCTTTAGTAGAGTCATTTGAAGTCCAATAAACAACCCAGGCCATATACATTTTTAAATAAAAAGACAGTGTTCATATCACTAAACAAAGGTCCTTGCATATTAAAACTTGTAAAATATTTTAAGTAAAATTATTATTTTTACAGCGTATAGGATGTTTAATTGTAAAGTGTTGTACTTTTTGATTGATTTGGCTGACGGGCCTCCGATTTGGAAGTAGCCTCCGATGCACAGCACAGGTTCCCCAGCTGTAATCGAGTATATCAATTAAATTGATTCATTAAATGAAATCCTACATGATAGTACACAACCATCAGTGGTGTTAGAGTTTAGATATAGTTGACATTGATTGACTGAAATCGATGATATTACATCGTATATTATATTATTAAATGTTTGCAAAATCTAAAAGATCATTTTACCATACGATGGCACTAAAAGTCAATAAACTAATATTGAATATTGCACAGCCCAAACAAGGATCCTCATATTTAGCTCACATCCTAATCAACTTACAAAGTGCAAACATAAAATAAACTCAAATTCTGCCACCAATATCGCCAAGAAATGCGAAAGCCTTGGTGCTCATTCAGTATTACTCTCGGAGAGAAACGCAAGTAAAGACATAAAACGAAAAGGCAGAGGAATAAGATATGAAAAGCATGTTTCAGAGCAATAAGGGCGGCAGAATG
Organism: Bovichtus diacanthus; assembly: GCA_943590825.1. Taxonomy (NCBI): domain Eukaryota; kingdom Metazoa; phylum Chordata; class Actinopteri; order Perciformes; family Bovichtidae; genus Bovichtus; species Bovichtus diacanthus. Next base: position 2,923,906 of record CALSBV010012195.1, on the reverse strand, counting down.
GAGCAGATATCATTCAGAGAGGAGACGGGGACATGAATTAAGGAACAGCACTGATCATCTTTGAGGGACATAGCATTCTCTAATTTAAAACGGTGGCGTGCCATCATAATAATAAGGAATCGGATCTGTCATGGTGTCTAGCTGGTGTTTTTATTAGACCGATGGGAGGTCTCTCTCCCTCTCCTCTCTGCGTCGTAGTAATGAAAGTTACAGCACGTTCTCGCCCAGCCAAAGGTTGGCCCTGCCTAATGAAAACAGATGAAGCAGAGATAAAGTGTTTGCCGACATTAAGGGACTCATTTATCACCGTTAGCCCCCGAGCTATAGAACACCTTGGTCTGGAGCTCTCCTTTAACAGGCCCTGCCTCAAAGTACCCTGGTGGCACGCTGCAGCTTCCACATGAACACCTCTTTCTCTCTCACTCGTTGCAGATTTTGCATGGCTCTAACAGATAATATCGCTCTTTACGTTTCTATGCGTATACATTCTCATCCACAGGGGCTATATGTAAGCTGTCCTGAGGTTTTAAAGAACAAGTTTTAGAGGAACCTTCGCCACATTTATAGGATTTTGCAGTCCTTGCGGGACCTCCATCACCGCGGCCTCAGTGTTGACCCATGTGGGTTCAACAGCCATTCGAAGCCGAACCTCTTCCGTTGAAGGGCCATGTTCTCATCTAGCTGCTCATCTTGCCTGTGTAATAATGAATCTTTTCGGCTGTGTTTAAAGCTGCTTAATTAAGTTCAAAGCAGCGCCCGGGGCACTGTGCGCCTGCTCAGCTGACCTCCCTATGAGTGGAAGTGTTGATTAGGAAGTGGAGAGACATGCAGGCACTGCAGGGGATGGCTATTGATTGAAAGGATAGAAAAAGCTCATTTGGATTTTGTGATTGGAATACCACACTGTACATGGGGGCTGTTTTTCTTCGTTTACCGAATAATAATAACTTCATTCCTGCGCTGACAGTTTGCTGAAATTGTCAACTAAGTGAGGAATTTCTGAGATAAGACTAAATGCTGGAGATTTTTCTCATCCCAATAATAGCCCTTTACCCCGGCCCGAGTTGTCTGCACAATGTCGACCTTTCGACACCACCTCGCGAAAGTTGGCCGCTGTCGATCGATAGCGTGTTAGCTTTTTGTTTGAAGGTTCAGGCTGCCTTGGCTTTATTACAGCTGCTGAGAGTCATGGGGGAGTCGTGCACGGCTTTGTGAGAGAGGAGCTCCCTCTTGTTTGCCAAAAGTGTAATCCCGCCGTGACCCGCCGTGACCCTGCCCTGAGAGGAAAGCTGCTTAGACAGAAGTGCGTGTCTGTGGGAGCTCCCAGCTGCCTGGCCTCTCTCTCTCTCTCTCTTTTTCTCTCTATTTTGCTCACCGCATCTACCTCACACTCCCCCTCCGCCCCTTTATAGCTCCATATACATCTTTTTATCACACACAATCGCTCCTTTTACACCTCACTTTTCTCCTCATCCTTTGCAGTTCACTCCATGTTCACTCAGCATCGATACTTCCAGGACTTCCCCTCCTCACCGCCCCTCATCCACCATCGAGGTTTTTAGCCTGTGAAGGAGCTGAGACTTTGCTAAGTGAAGACAGATCTTCTTTTTTTTTTTCTCCAAAAGACAAAATAAACACACAAAGTCCTGCCATACACAGCCTTCAGTACAGGCTGCAGAGCAGAACCACTGGCACACGAGGAAGGGAAAATGAAGGAAGAAAATGACCTCTGGAATCGATTTGGCATGGGTTGAAGCCAGGGCAAAAACTGCGCGGAACAAGGCTCCGCTGAGGCTGCTTGTTGATTCGTAAATCTATTCATCTTTGAAAAAAAATTAGGCACCGAAACTAATTGGTGAATATGAAATTCCATGTTTATTCAGTCCTCAATAGTGTGTAGAAGTTGTGCAAGTCTGCACAGGCTGCTGGAAATACATGCAGTTTTATGCAAAGTGTAACCCAAAAACAAAGATGTCAGGTTCAAGTCTGCAAAAAAAGACAGTCCACAGCTGAGGGGCGAGCGGCAGAGAGAGATGATCCGCAGGCTTGCGTGGTGCGTCACTCGCTTGCCACTCGTGCATGTGCGTCCACTTTGGTTGGACACGCATGGTGGGACATGTATTTACATGCATGTTTGGTGCCCAGCCCACGGGCATAGCATCACTGCCTGCCCGAACCCCCGCTGCGCGCGTTCCCCATTCTCTGGGGTGAGACATCACTCTGCGGGGGTCAGCAGCAATCTGATTCAGGAAGCCCTGCAGGGGGTGTTTCAGGGGTGGGGTGGGGGGGGTGGGGGTTTACCCAAAAGTCCCTGGGCCTAGAATATCCAGACTTAGGGCGGCCTGAATCAGCAGGGAGGACAGATCATACCCCCCTGCTGGGTGCTGCCTCAAATACAAAGCTGCTGCTTGGCCACTCCAACTGGATGACAAACACATTATAGAAGAGAGAAAGAGGGGGGGGGGGGTAATGGGCAGAGGGAGAGCAGCTCTACTTGAGTATGATCGTGTCTTTGAAATAGATAGGACACAAGGCAGCCAACTCCCCTGTTGTTAAGCTCTGCTGTTACCATGGCATTCTATGACAGTCACCAGCCATAGGTTACTTGGTTTCTATGGGTAACAGTTGGCGCTGTACTTCATTCACATCTTCTGTGACACCGAACCTAAAGATATCGCCCACCGATTCTCACAAGTGAAATCTCTCTGACTGAAACCCGACACAAGATGTTCATTTTGAAACATCTACATACGCTCTTGTTTTGTTTTTGTTTTTTTTTTATCGTTTTTTGCCTGTGAGATGCACAGATTTCAATGATTCGAGTCTGCTGAGACCTAAAGAAAGGAGATTTACTTATAGAGAGCTTAACGGAATAGCCCAAGGTCAAGCCCAAACTAATCAGCCTCCTCATTTCCCTGGATGGAGTAATGAAGTAGAACGCTGACCCCCGGCTGACCCTGGGAATCTGTAGCAGGCAACACTGGCCAGGAGACCAATTAGCCAAAAGTAAACGGAAATATTAAAATAGAGCAGTCATTTATTAATAAATATGATCCGAGTCATCCGAAGAAGCAGTGCTTCAATGTGCCTTTATGTGAAAAGGATGGGTTTGTTGTTTTACACCAAATGTCCCGAAACCTTACATTTTTGCAGGATAACAAGCTCTTTTCAGTCTGTATCCTAAAGATGATTTGTACTGAGGGTTGATTACAACCTGAGTAGCTCTCCTAATTACCTCATGCACTTGAGCTTTTAATGATTTCCATGATTCAATTATCCCTAAATGAATTCCTGTCTTCAATCAATTAAAGCCATAGCTGCACACTCATCCATCTTCCAATCAGGACGTCGGGAATCCCTCCATCCATTCTCATTTGAGAAGAGAGCGGGTCAAACAAATTAACAGAGATCGCATCCATCCATGTCTTTTCATCTTTTTTCACATTTCCTAACCTTTTTGTGTTACTTTTACTTTGGAACTATCAAGTGTGCCAAGGATTTGTTCAGGATAAATCACTGTATTATGTAAAATAGGTTTTGTGAAGATGGTTTGCTATCGAAACTGATTGAAGTTGCAGTTAAATATTTTTAACTTCATTATAAATAGGAACAATATGGTTCTCCCACCACCCAGACCCTTCCATCTGCACAAACGAGTGTCGTGCTTGCGATGCTTGCGATTATAATGTATTCTACGGAAACCTTGAATAAATGCAGTATAGTCTTTTATCTAAAACCCTTTTGTCCTCTGCTGGTTATTGTGATACCTGACGTGAAGGTGAGTGACAGTGGCTCTCTTCATCTCTCAAGAAAGCTCTTATACAAAGACACACACTTAAAGAGATCAGCACGCACACAAACACACAAA
>CALSBV010012195.1:2819798-2919938 GCA_943590825.1 Bovichtus diacanthus | reverse complement strand
AAACGTACTTCAAGAATCTTTCATGACGCATTGGCTATTTTTTTGAGAGAAAAGCAAAGGCATGTTTGATTGATGAATGCAGCCCGTTTAGCCAGTTCACAGCTGAATTAGAGGAAGAAGAAGAAGCACAGAAATGGTTGCCAAGGTGCCCAGATAATCATTTAACCCTCATTGGTTGAGAGGGACGCCGAGGGCAGGGCAGCCTATTCACATGCTGCTCTTTCCATCCCCATTATCTCCTCTGTCTCATCCCCGCAGCCACCAATATGGTTTCCTTGAAAGGCTTTAGCATTCTTTTAAATGTAAATACCAAATTGTGCTCTTTCTGCGCAGACGCACAGGATGGAGCCGGAGATTAGGTTTGATGTTTTATCACCACGGTGGCTTTCTCTTGAGCAAAACCGTTTAACGGCAGCGCCAACTGCAGAGCAGAGCATTAGGGCCGTTTTGGCCACATTTTACATTGGGGAAGATCAAACGCAAAGACAGGCCTACGACACTGCAGCGGCCTTGTAAGAACATCCCACTATGATGGACTCTGCGGCAGAAAGCGGGGCTGCAAACTTCAATCTCATCACTCTCAGCAGCGCTCATCATGTTACTGAGTAGCTTCAGATGTCTTCATTCCGAGGGCAGCCTCGGCTATATCTTTTCCCAGAGCCCTTGCATTTTTTTGGACGGCGGTGAGTGTGCATTCCCTGGCACAATTTTCAATAGAGCTCCCCCTGGAGAAGCCGGGGAATGGCTATCACGACAATTACACTGACAGCTCTTTTCTAAAGTGCACTTGATTTATTTGATTTAGCAAAGATTAATGGCCCTCCCTCCAAGCAGGCCTGGCTGAGACGTGCAGCAAAACACAGGCTTGCTCCTACAGAAGCGCAGGTGCACGCTAACACGGATATTGGAACGCTACCAGATGTATGCACACGTCCAAACCTACACAGCATGTACATATTGTAGCCTCACGTTGTACAGACGTATTCATATTTGCAGACAATGTGCAACCTAAACTTGAAAATGAAAAAGTCAACTCACTACCCAAAAAAAAAAAAACACCAAACGCTGTGTTGAATCTATTGCCTGTGACATTTTTATGACATACTATACTGTAACGTTTTTATGACATACTATACTATAACGTTTTTATGACATACTATACTATAACATTTTTATGACATACTATACTATAATGTTTTTATGACATACTGAACTATAATGTTTTTATGACATCTTCTATCACATACTGTACTATGACTGTTTTAGGACTTTTAAAGACTTTTTATAAACATTTTTAATGACACACTAAACTGACATTATTAAGACTTTTTTTTTATGAAATACTATACTAAAACATTTTTAATGACATACTAAACTTTGACTTTTTAAAGACTTTTTATGACATTTTTAACGACATACTATACTCTACTCCTATGATATACTTTATATCACTGCTCGTATCACAAATTTCACTGTTTTTGCCCTTATTTGTTCGCTGAGTTCATAAAATGCTTTTTCAGTCTTTAATCAATCAAACTGACTTCTTCAAACTCTGCCCACTGTTCTCATCTTAAGAAAGATAATGAATAATTAAGGATCTTACATATTTAAATAACATTTACCTCACAAAATATAAAACAGCCTAAACTGTGGTTTATATTAGAGGCCTAATTCATTTTAATTAATGAGGAGCAACATCGGGCTGGCCAAATTCAACCTTATTGTGGGCCAACTTTGGGCCGCGGGCCCTACTTTTACAATCCTGGTTTAAGTGATTCCATTGTATTGTTGGCAGCCCTGAACTTCTATCATCAACGTCAGTTATATTCCTTTCTTCCTACTGATTTTGAGTTGCAATAACTGATATGGTTTTATCTTTCTGTCTCAAACACACACAGACACACACACACACACACACACAGTATGCAGACAGACATGCTCCCAGAGCTTGCTGCTAGAGGGAGACACCTGCCCCTCCACTTTGTGCCAGGAAGCGCTACGTCTGGCTGACCAACAGTTGCCAGGCCAGCGGTCTGGTACGGACCAGTGCGGTTGGCACTGACGCCTGCCCATCTGCCCGAGTTGACACGTTCGCTCCCACACCACTTGTCCAGGAGGACGAAATGTGCTGTGGTGTCCTGGCAAACCTCCCTGAAATGTCAACCTGCCGTGACAAACCCATGCCATCCCCTTGGCCCTCACAGGCCTGGTAGTGTGGGGCGCTGCCCTGGACCAGACGTGGAGCCAGGAACATGCCACGGTAACAACAACCGCTGATCGACTACCGGGGCGCTACCATCTTGTCCAGGGTGGATAGAGCTTGTTCGGTCGGGTGCAGGACGACCGTTCTCATTACTGGCCCTGAACCTTACAAAACTTGGCTATTCACTAATTGATAGCGGGCAGCTGGACAGAAATGAGACATCATGAGGAGGAAATGCATTCAGGGAACACCCTTGGACCCTTCGCAGAAGTAATCCCAACCGATTAAAAATTGTTATGAATGAAACAAGTTGTAACTTGGCGCCTCCTCTTACAAGCCAAAAACAATGAGCGCAAAAGACAAATAATATGCGGAACATATTTTCTGTTGTTTGAGCAGATGGTCTTGGAGGTGCTGTGAGGGTCTGATGTTGGCTGACTCTGTCCTGCAGCCCCCTCAGGGCAGCAACTGTGAGTGGTCATTAACACGGGGAGCAGGCCATGCCAGGAGAGAGGAGAGTCTAGCTGTAGTTAACAGCCACCATCCAGTGAAATCCTCCTCCTCTGTGCTCAACAGGAACAACTACAGCATTCCTACTGGTTGCCAAGGCTGTAAGAGCAACATATCATGTAAAGACCTTCTGAAAAAAAGACAATGTTTTGCGAGCACAAAGGAACAGAATGGGGAAAGGTGTATTTCTACTCCATTGCGCCTCATCGCTCACTTTTGCTGAATCTAAGGTTACGGCCAGGGCTGTCTGGCAGTTATCCATACACAGTGAATAATGGCATTTATGTGTGTGTGTGTGTGTATGTGTGTGTGTGCGTGTCCGTGTGCGTGTGTGTGTGTGTGTGTGTGTGTGTGTGTGCGTGCACAGTGGAGCTGTGGACAGGTATGACAGGCTGACCTCCGCATGTTACCAGAGAGAGTGTGCGGCCCAGTGTTACCTGTCATAACACGGGCTGCCTGGAGCCCCGGAGCACCAGCCTGACCAGGCCACTGGGCAGCTAGAAATAATAGACACTGGCAAGAGGGCAATGTGGGGTCACACGGAGGGAGAGAGGAGGAGGAAGAGGGGGACAAGGACATATGACAGGAGGACTGGTGGAAAGATTAAGGCAGGAGAGTGAGAGGGAGAAGAAGAGAGGAAAGAGAAATGTACTGTGGTGAGGAGAGCTGTGAGGATAATGATGTGGGAGCAAGTGGATCAATCAAGAAGCAAAGAGAGGAAGATAAAAGAGAGGTAAGGAAGGTGGCTGCTGTTCTCCTGCACCTCCCTGAGCCTTTAAAGAAAGCTAAAAAAAAAATATGGGTTAAGGCAGTGTGGGGAAAGAAGAGAAAATCTGACTGCTGCTGCTTTCTGAGTTCTCAGTGTCCGTCCTGGCCCTCAAACCAGAAAAATAAGCCTCAGCTTTAACAAGACAGACCACCGCCCATCACTTCCCATTTGTTTTGAAGCACAGTTTATCTCTGGGAGTATGATGTTGGATATTCTCGAGGTGCAGCCACTCGCCTGCAGAGATGGAACAGCTGAATTCACTTAGGCAGGCTTGGCCAGCAATTAAAGTGCTGGATTAAGAGTGATTGCATTTTGTGTCCTGAGGAGGCGCTGCCTGCCATCTTGAGAGGTCTCATTAACATGGCTGCCGTGGGCGGTGCTGAGCACTGCCACAGGCAGTTAAAAAATAATGGAGACATTATCAACCTTAATGTCTTGTACCTGGAGTGGAGAAGATTTTATAATCACTATTGTGATGGGCCACGGGCTGCCAGTTGGGCGAAAGGGAAAGGTTGGCTGAAGATAACCCTTTTTCTGACCAGACCCCTGTGTGTTTTTTTGATCAGCCACTACACGTGGGGAGTCTGAGCAGCTGGATTTCATTAATTGAGTGCTGGCAGCGTTCTGCTCTGGCGGCAGGGGTGAGTCACACTGGTGGGATTGGTCTCTCTCTCCCTGATATCATCTTCCAACCATAACTACAAATAATTATTCACTCAAATCCATTACCGGGGGTCAATCAAGTTCCCCAATCAGTTCTGAAGTCCAATTACTGGCGCCAAGGCTCTATTCGCGCCTTCCTGCAGATGAAGGCCTGGCCCACAGGCTGCCCAGTAAATTACACATAGCAAACAGTGTGTGACATGTGTGGGAGAGCGAGCCTCCTCAGGTGGGTAATAAAGCAGAGGTACATACTGGTCTCCCTGGGGCATTCTGACCGTACCATCAAGCAGACTTCACCAGGTTAAATAGAATTAGCCCATGCAATGAGACGCACTTCGAATATCAACCGCGTCTCATCACTCTACAGGCTAGAGAGCACGCAGCACGCACAGCGCAGCCTGGTATTAACATCCATCTCAGCAGTTGATATAATAAGACATGTCGCCATAAGGGTCTTCTTATAAAGAGGCTGCCCAGTGACCCATCAGAGCAGCATAATGAGTGGGGGGGTTACATCTACACACGCACGCACGCACACAAAATCAGGGCTTCGCTGCAGCTCTCCAACCCCATTAGCACGTGGCTTCTTGCATCTTTTTGCGGCCGTCTCGAAAGTGAGCCCCGAGCCTGGAGGAAATGCTTCGTACACACTCATCTGTCACTACAGAGAGAAAGCAGTGCAGCCAGCCGAGTCGGAGCGGCCGGTTGGGCAACAAGGCAGGCAGCGTGTGTGGGTGCATGTGTGTGTGACAGGGGATGGATGGCTTGTATGTATGTACAAGATGTGTAGGAGGTGAGAAAGGACGAGTGTTCAAAGAGAGGGGAGGGCGCATGAGTGTGGTGGTATGTGCGTGTGTGTAAGGAGCCGAGCAAACAGAGCAGAGACGGGGTGAGGCTTTGTGGCAGCAGCCCATGACCGGTTGTCACACTACACACACACAGCTCCCAAATCAGCCTGGTAGGAGGGCCAGTCTGACATTTCCCTCAGTGTCAGGCTTCCTTCACGCGCTGACCTGACCAGAAAACAGCCAAACTATAACTCTGACAAAACCAAACAAGGAGAAAAGACATAGATGTCTCTCTGTGCTACGAAATGTTTGTTTTGTTTACTGACATTTGTAGCAGCCCCATTGTTCGGCACTCATTCCAGACTTTGAGGTTTCGAGGGGGGAAAAGCTGAGTTCTCGGACCGTAATTACAACAGTATGAGGGCACCGTTTTGTTTTGTCCTGGGCCAGGAAAGCATTCTGACTTCAGACTGCTGACACAAAGAAAGGCTGTCAATGTAAGCCCCTCCATTAAACATGAACAAACCTCATCAAAGAGCCAGTCTCTGTCCTCTGCTTACATTCAAGAGATCCAGTGAAATGCTAAACACATGTGGATGGATCCCGTGTTTAGGCTAAAATGGCCGAACACGATCCGGCAGCATTTGAGTTAATCTTCCTTAGTGAAACCGCATGGTGTTGTTTACACTGGAGACAACTGTGTGTGTGTAGTGTATGCATGTGTGTGTGTGGAGTGTATCCAGAGCAGCAGAACTCACTGTTCCCTTTCGCAAAGCCAGAGCAGTTACAGTGTGTATGTGTTTGTGTCAGCATGATGGAGGAGAAGGGTGTTACTCAGACCTAATGAATCCATCTGCATGCAAGGGGCATTCTTCCTCCCCGTACGCAGGCGGGAGCAAACGAGCAGCGACCTGGGAGCGCGTCCAGCGGTTGGGGGTTGGGGGGGGTACTCAGGCTCACTATTTCCAAAGCAGACCAACAAGGACAAGCGTGGATTAGTATTGAATTTACCTTCTTTTGAAATAAAGGCTACTTTCATAGAGAGGGTTGAGGTTAATAGCCTCAACCCTCCTGCTCTGTACTGTACTAAGCATGGCTCCTCTCTGCTTTTTCAGCGAGGATAGAGAATAGGCGAGGAGGGTTTGGCACCGAGGGCGAGGACTACAGTACAGCCTGTGCTCCGCGAGAGTGGCAGCTGCTGATGTCCTCACCTCCGAGTGACCTGGCACCCTGGGCAACCTCAATAAAGAATGGATGGAGGGCATGAGGCGGGGGCATTATACGGAGGAGGGTGGTTGGCACTCAGGGCCCAGTCATTAGGATAATGAATCCAGAGCTGAGTAGAATTTGGGAGACCTCTAGTGGCTGGAGAAAGTAGAAACTCACAGTAGAGTAGAGATACAGCATCATGACCTACTACTGTGCACACTGCATAGTATCACTTTATTTTTTTTTTATTGTTATATTGCAACAATAAATCATCGATCCGTCTTTAAAATATGCGTTTCATTAAATAAAAAGCACATTGCCTGTAGTTGGTTTAAAATACAGCTGCTAGGCTTTTAACTAAGAAATAAGAAGAAATGACCTCAATTTCATTACGATTGCTTCACTGATTTGTATTGTACCAACACTTTTCAGAGAAATATCTCCTTCCTCAGCCCAAATATGTCATATTTTCCAAGTACTGAGCTCTTCAGCTGTGGGATGAAGAAAGCTCCGTGTGATTGAAGCATCAAAGAGTTTATATTTCGGACATATTGAGCCCATATGTAGAAGGGAGCACAATTAGGGGAACATAAAAAAGCTCAACCAGCACTCCAACGTGTCAACCATCATTCACAACCTCCCCTGTAACGTACGCAGTTTCTCTTCAATGTTGGCTAAAATCACCAGAACGCCGTTTAAAGAGTTCTGACTAGAACATTTTTACATTTCCTGGATTCTATCATTTTTTTTTTACTCATCTTATTAGATCTATTTTACCATTGTATTCAACTTTAACTAATGATATACTGAAAGACGTATTGTTTTTATTACCATCATTATTATTATGCAGTCAAATGAAACACCAAAATATGAAATTCATAAAATTACCATAGAGTTCACTGTTGACTTTTAAAATTGATTATGTGCTTCACAAAAGGTCACGTCTCATGGCTTTTGTACTGTCTTGCATTATATTGTACTTCATGGTATTTTGTTCATCCCCTGTATATTAGTCGGATGCTGGCTTAATGGAAGAACACCAAAAAACATTAAAAGGCTGCACTTATAACTCTAAAATAACTAAAAGTTTGTGTCCACACTAGAGCCGGAACCAATTAGTCGAGCCAAATTAGACCGAGCGATTTATCATTTGTCGTCATTTATCAAGCACAAAAATATTGCTGTTTGCTTCTCTTACGCAAGGATTTGGTGCTTTTCTCCGTTTTATATTATCATTTCTGGTTAATGGACTAAAATCGAGCAATTTTTCACATTTTTCTGTCATTAAAAGACAAAATAATTAATAGATTATTTAAAAAAAAACATTGACAGATTAATAGAAAATAACAGTTAGTTGCAGCCCTAGTTTGCGCTGCTATTTTAAGCAGGATATTCTCACAATGACTCCCTTCACCTTTATATACATTATACAAGCACATGTCACCGACACTGGACTCTCCTGCTTTAGCCTGAATAAAGCAACATGTCTGTTTAAATGAATAGCGTCGCGACACTGGAGTTATGAGTGTGTGACTTCTCTTTGTCTTTAATTCTCTGGTGGCGTCCAGGAGATCAGTGCATTATGAAAGTAATTCTGAAAATATTAAAGTGAATTTTGCCTGAATAAGGAGCGGCCGACTCATTCAGGGGACACCCAGCACTGTTATTTCTGGCTCCATAGTGCAGGGAAATAAATGTCATTACTACTTCGACAGATCTCAGGACTAATATTCGTGGAGGTAACATTAATAACTCCCTTTTTTTTTTTTTTCATATCATGCGCAAACACAAGCAGAGAGAAAGGCTTGGCCAACTGCACTGACAGATTTAATGTTATTCACTTATCCATTTAAGATTCACATCTTTCACTTATTATATTCCACAGAAACAACAAACACATTGTGCAAGTCCAGTTGCTTTTCAAAAGGAAAATGTGTGTATGTTATTCGAGCGATGTCCATAGCAGTTCAACCCGACTATGAAAAATCCCATTTCATTAACAATTTGCTTTTTGGGTTATAAATAGTGTCTATTATAGATCGCAGCATGAGAAGGATGGACTATAGTGTCAGTAAAAAATTATCATACCACTACAGAACTTGTCATGTCAATATTTATGGCATGAACAACACACACAGCTCAAACCATTTAATGACACTAAATTGTAAAAGTGATAGGTATGGCTATTATTTGGAGCGCAAACTCCAAAAGTAACAACACAGCCTTTACAGTCCTTCGTGTGTTTTTGCCTTAATCTCAATTAAAACGGTTAATCAGTCTGCGGTGTCTTTGTCCAGGAAGACAATCCCAGTATCTGCTTAAGAAAGTCCGTTGGCAGAGCAACATTTAGTGTCTCATAGCAAGTTGAAATGTTCCATTTTGCCGTCCACTGTCCAAATGTGGATGTGTCTTGAAGCAGTCGGTGAGAAGTGACAACTGTCAGCACTCTCTTCCCACTCCTGATCTGGATTAAGGCTTTCAGACAGTGAAGTTTCAGTGGAGGGGGTGACGTCTATCTTGGGTGTTTTAAATTTCAAATGAAGTGTTAAAAAAAGCAAGACTGCTTCTTTTTGTGCAAACCACACAGTCATGGTCGCATATTCTCTCTCTGTCCTGGCTTTCCTTGGCATTGAGTTGCCCTGATCAGCCATGAAGCATCCCTGAGTGCAGTCCCACTGATTACTATGGTAATGCAGATGAGAAGGCTTTGAGCAGCAGGTCAGCAGCCAGGCCTGGAGAGATGGCTCCTTTGGTGACCCTCTCCTCGAGGTGGGGGAGAGCCTCTCTGACGCTGGGGTGATTCTGGAAATGGCAGAGGGCGTTCTCCTGGATCAGACTCCACATCCAAACCTTCTGCTGGGCCCTCCGCCGGCCCTGCAGTTCACCGCTGGCTAACATGGCGTCCCGGTACGACTCCATCGTGGCCCAGACCTCTGAGATGCCCTCACTGGTGTGTGAGGAGGCGCTCACCACCTGAAGAGGGAGTTAGGGGGAAGGGATGCACGTGTGAATATAAAAGGGTCTCTTTTTCAACAACCAGGTGGAAGCCTGGACAATTTGACTGTTTATGCTGAGGATGTCTCCAAAAGGCACCGCAAACTGCCCTTCATACTTTATTCAGTATGGAAAGTTTGAAATGTATATGGACTTCTGTTCCATATTCAGGATTCTGTGTGGAATAGCACGTCCTCCTTTAAGCCACTTCGTCAAATGCATGGACATTAACTCCAGGAAAGCAAAGGCAGCAGTCAGAGGCTATTGTATTGTCCCACTCGCATGCTGCATGTCTGTCTCCGTACTGTAAACTGTCCAATAAAAAGGCAAAACTGCCCAAAAACTCTCATTTCTTATTGTGACTTCACTTTGTAGTGTTTTCCTTTATAATATTTTGTTAGTTTTCATTTATGTCAGGCTTACGAGTGCTGTGCAACCCTGACACATTTACAATGATTTTTAAAATCAGTGTTTAAACAAGTAAACAATAAAAAGTAGTCCTCGGTATGTCTTAGTTTCAGCTATATGTAAAACAAAAATTCCAACGACAGTGTTGGCTTTGTTTTTTTTTACTAATAAAAGAGCATTTTGCATACAGTTAATTACAGTTGAATCTGGGGAGGTGCTGCTTTTTGATGCTATGGGTTTTTTCTATGTTTAAGAGGTTTTTGCAATGCACCTCTAACATGAAAGAAGCCGTCATGTCATTTTACAAACAGTGTGAGTATTCGTCTTCCCAGAACACCTCGTTCCCACAAGCAATCTGTGCATAAATGTCACTTATGCGTTTAGTTCAAGTGACTGCATGTCTCTTTTCAGAGCTTGCTGCAGATTCAAAAGCAAATGATGAAATTCAGGGTAACGTTCAAATTCAACACAGACACAGAAGTGAAAGAGCCTCAGATTTAGGAATACAAAAAAATAAAAGTCAGGCCATTCATTCAGATGTGCACTGAAACTGCTTATATAAAAGTTAACCTTCTGTTATTTATCACCTCATTACACGCGTAGAAAAAAGGAGAAAAGGGAGTTTGGAGGAAGAGAGATAAGAGTAGACCTCAGTGTTGATGTCGAAGACAACCTCAGAGACTCAACCATCTCCAGGCTGCTAAAGCGTAATGAAATTACATGCATCATTTGGAGATAATTTGACATAAACTGTTAACCAACAAAGTTGAATACGACAGCCTGATAAATATTGGCAGCCTGTGATCAGCAGCCAATTATGAATCCTCTAATTACATCACTGAGTTAATCATTTTACAAGGACTTGATTTGAGTCTGATGCAAAAAGAGGAAATCAAACTTTGTGAGACTAAACACACTAAACGTTCGGCAATTATCCTTTTTAAAAGGGCTAGTTTAAAAAACAAAAACAAAAACTGAAAAACTGTCTAGCCGTGCAGATAGATTTGGTTACCTCCGCCAAGGAAGTTATGTTTTCGGTTTGGTTTGTTTGTTCGTCAACAGGATTACAGAAAAACTACGGGCCTGATTTCCATAAAGCTTGGTGGAAGGGTGCAGCATGAAGAAGCCATTAGCTGCTCGCAGCGATGACATTAGTTTCTGGCAGAAAGATTCCAGACACAAATGTTCCCGTTTCTCTGGATAATCCACAGACCTCGCTGCGAATAGTTTTCAGTAAAACTACTTTCTCCTGATGAATTTAACTTTTATGAAAACTGTGAGGTAAGCGACAAAATATGTTGGCGAACTGACCCTATAAAGGGCTACTCCAGCAAGTTTATTTTCTGCGTTTCATATCATTGTCCCTTCAATGTCCTTGCCACCCTGGGCTCTTGGAACTGTGGATGCTTTTTTGTTATTTTCCTGACATTTCATAGAGCAAACAATTAAACGATTGAGAAAAGAATTGTTAGTTGCAGCCCTAATTGTTAGTAAAAGTCGTTTATCAGCAGGTGTCAAGATTTTTCACAGATTGCTAAGAAATCAAAGCAGCATTCATGCCATGCCATTCGTGTTTTACGTTTTCATGCTGAGTGAGCTGGACAATAGAGGGCAGACTGATAAAGATGAGAGACTAAATCATATATTATGCTGCTGTAGGCCAAGCAATCAGACACAAAAGAGGGCAAGACAGCAAAAGTAAGGATAAATACAGAGAGGAGACTATGAAGAACAGCTTTTATGTTGAGTGCGCAGGCTTCTAATCAGCGAAATGCATGACACAGCAGCAGAGTATTCAGAGCAGCAGGAGTAGGGAGTGGGGGTGGGGGTGGGGGTGGGGGTGATGAGAGGGGTGGGGGTGTTTCCTGGCAGCGTGCCCAGTGGGCAGATGCTGCATTGGGCTGGGAAAACAAAGGGACAAGGCCAGGCAGGCAAGCAGGCAGGCGGGTGAGCTGGGACATGTGGGGAGGGGTGAGACACTGCAGTACTGAAACCGTGATGCCATGACATCATCACCATCATCATCATCATCATTATCATCATCATCCTCCTCCTCCCGCCCTCTCCTGGGTCAGCTGACCTCTCAGTGGGATGGCTTGTTGGGTCCACAGAGCAGTGTTACTTCTGCTGCGTCTGCCCAGTAGGTCAAATGTTGAACACTTGTCAATAACCCTTTTTTTTTATTTTATTAAATGCCTAATCATGCTGTTGTTGGCTCCCTCCCTCACTACACTGCCTACACACACAGTCATTCCCTTACACACACACACACCTCAGGGTTCCAGGACTTGGACTGTCTCCTGAGCAGCTTGAGTGCGCTGGTGTATTCAGCCTGGATCCTCCTGGCTGGCACCACCAGGTCTCCATCCGACTTTGTCACCACCACCAAGTCGGCCCTCTCGATGATGCCCCTCTTGATACCCTGGACATAGATTTTGGCATTACACAGAGGGGGAGGGGGGGGGTCATTAACTTCTCAAAACACTGTAAATAAATCTGATGTCTAGACACCTAATCTGCTGAGGGATCTGTGTACAGAGTGATGGATGGATGGAGCAGTGGTTGGCTGCCAGTTTACTTATTTATTATTCTGATATTGTTGCTTTCTATCCATCCCTCACTGCTGTCAGCTTCTGACTGAGCCAAAACAAGGAGAGCAGTCGAGTTTATTTGTAGCAGTTAAGGCCTTTACACACTAGGGGTGTGATAATTAAACAAGTCAAATACGTTGAAAGCAGCAGCAACATTTTGCAGTCTTGGTTAAGACTTCAGAGCCTCTGTGCTGCCGTGTTTTGAGCATGTCCGTTCTGCAAAATGTGATTAGTTGCTGCCTTTATTCGATCAGAGAAAAAAATAAAAAAATAAAAAAACATTCCGGCAATAAAATGACGCCGCTTTTGCACGTTTTGTGTGAAAGTATTCACGACAAAAACGGTTTGAAAAACAGATCTTGACGTGCAGATAAAAAGCCCACGGTGTGTAAAGGCCTTCACTCTGAAAAGTGCATTTCACCTGTTGAAATTAAGTTTCAGTTCAGGTCTAATACAGCTGATGACTCGAGGCTGGAGTGGAGAATAACTGCAGCTGCCAATGTTGTTTGGGATTTATCCAATTGAGATGTTACATGCAAGTTATTTTGCTCGACTTGAGTCATGTAATGTGTCAGACAATAATGCAATTAAATATATGTAACAGTTTTGTTTGCACTCCTGCAATTTAAACAATGAAACCATCTGTGCTGTTGGGAATACTGTACGTACATAAAACACGTTTACTGTTTATATGCAAGTTCGATTAGTTTTTAATGCAACAAGTTTCATTGAAGATATAATTACAATAATCAAAACTTGAGCTGCTTAATGTCCTGGAATAGTCCCCATAATATTAATCCTAATGAGTTAGGCAAATAAGGCATTCATTTAGCTTATTAATAAATTAATAAGCATATCGTTTTTTTCAACATACTCATCTTTTCATAAAAATGTGGATGCAAAAGTCAGTTTCTGCTTAAAATTTGTAAAAGTATATTTGAATGAATTCAATATGTAGATTAGATAATTTTTTCCATCACGGAAAATCTGTTGTGTAAGAAAAATGGGACTAAAACGTGTTAACTCCATGAAAACCTTTTACTAAAACGTTTAACTTAAAAGTTGTGTGTGGAAAATCTAAACAAATCTAAAGTTTGTGACAACAGCAGTAAAGAAAAATATTTAGCAAACGGTTTTATTGCCAGTATCAGGACCCACTTTATAACCTGCCAGATTAGGGTTATTATTATTATTACATAATTCAACCTGGCACATCTTCTATTCTCTTTCTTCCAGCTCCGAACAGTTGAAACAACATCTGACAGTCGGGCTTGTTGCGGCTCGTGTTTTTCACTTACCTGGAGTTCATCGCCCCCTGCTGGTGGAATCAGCAGCACAAACATGTCGACCATGTCAGCCACCGCAAACTCTGACTGGCCCACACCTGGAAACAAAAAGACAGATTTAAGTGTCACCATATTACCAATATTACAGAATACGATGCTTGCTCTTACAGCAAAGCAGACAAACGTAAAATCAATGACCAACTGAAAATCCTCAATCTACAACTAAATCCACAACAATTTGAATGTTGTATCAATCAGTTACACTGCAAGTACAAATGATTGTACATCGTCATGCATAGACAGGAGGAGAAAAAAAAACTAATTCATTGTTTAAAAAAGACTAGCGCCCTTATTTCATTTATTTTCCTAAATTAATTAGATAAACATTTTATAAATTAGTTTTTTGTGTTTATTTTTCCGGTTGTCGTTTAATGTTGCTGTTAATTAATAAAAAGAAATAAAGTTCCTTGTCAGGACTTGTTCAGAGGTAAAAGAAAAAAAAAAGTTTTGGAATAATCATAGGTTTGCATAAACTCCAGTTTCATCACACAGTTATTTCAAACCTCAACACTTCAAAATCGACCAAATTGTGTCTGTAGACTAATTATCAAAAACGAATACTTGATGAGATTGTTACATTTAATTTCTTATTCTTCGATCAGATATTTCCTGACTTCAAAAACACAATTTTGCTAGTTTTATACTGCATTTAATGTGTCAATGTTCTCGTAAGAACAATGATGAATTTGTGATGTTTGGCTCAAGACAAAAAAGGGATTGATCATGAAAATGTGCTACTGTTCATTTTTCGTTTTTTTTTTAAAGATACAATTAACTGAAATGCCAGATTTAATATGATTAAGGGGGAAGGGAGAAGAAATTAAAAAAAAATAATAATAAAAAAAAACAAAAAAGGTATATATTCCATCAGGAAAATTGCCGCAAAGAAATCAGTCTTATGTGAATAAAAAAATACAATATTATAGCCTGTGAAAAAAATTCACTTAAGAGGTACACCTGGAAACAGCGTCTTACCTACGGTCTCTACAAGCACAATGTCATATCCCGCTCCCTCACAGAGGACGACGGCCTCATTCGTTGTTCTGGTGACTCCACCAAGTGTTCCCGAGGCCGGAGATGGTCTGATAAAAGCGTCCATGTCTCTGGAGAGTTCAGTCATACGAGTCTTATCACCCATCAGAGACCCTGCAACAAAAAGGGGTTTGTAGCAGGAATTTAACAACATAGTGCTACTGTTGATTATAGTTGTAGCTTAATAATACATCAAATACACAAACATAGTCATCGCTGAATTTGAAAAAGAAATAAACATCTTCACACGTCACATTACAATTCCGACATACAGCTATTGTGCATTGTAAAGCATCTCTTCCTCAGTATCATATGATGACGAGTGTTTACCTCCTGTAGTGCAGGAGGACGGGTCAACAGCCAGCACTGAAACTTTATGTCCACGTCCTGTCAACATCTTCCCCACCACCTCAATGAAGGACGACTTCCCTGCTCCTGGAGGTCCGGACAGACCTGAGAAAATCAACAGAGCAATCGAAGCGGAAATAAAAGATAAGCTGTGTAAGTCTCACCACTACAGGCTTGAAACTAACACTGGTGACTGAACCGATGCAGCAGCTGTCTTAAAAACAAAACAAAAATCACTTTTACCCATCATTGGCATGACACGGTGTAGAGAACTAATGTGTGGTGCACTGCTCTCATTTTAGGTCAATTTTGAATTAATGCAGAAACTATGGCGCAATGTTTTGTTCACAATTGCAATGACAAAGCATTTTGAATATGCTTTAAAAGTTGAAATAATTTAATTTATAGCATACAATAAACCAATCGTGCCATTAAGTTATCCAGGAGATTCATGTATTTATGTGTTGAGGAACACTGTATTTTGATAAGAAAAATGCATCTATTAGGTATAACTGTAAAATCTAATGAACACTTTAAAACGATAATAATGTCAGAAAGGCAAGAATCTTGCCTTTTAATATGGCCGCTTGGTACGGACACTTGAATGTCAAATGTAGAGGGTAACTGTCAAGAGTGGTTAACACGGCCAGAAAATTATAGGGAAACCACAGATGCAAGTAAGCGGTGTGCATGTACTGAATACCAAAAGAAAGCTCTAGACAGAACAAGTGACCCGTCCATCCATTGTACCCACAATTTGAACTGCTTCCCTCAGGAAGAAGCTTTAAACTGCCACAAGCAACACAAAAATATTATAAGTCATTTGTCTCAAGTGTAGCTCATTATTTCATATAAATAAATATATATATATATATATATAAAAAAATATTTTGTTATATATATAAAAAAAAAATGTATATATATATAAAACATTTTTTTTTAGATATATATAAAAATATATTTTTTCTATATATATATATATATATATAAAAATATTTTTATATATATATAAAAATATTTTTTATATATATATAGAAAAAATAATTTATATATAAAAAATATTTTTTTATATATATAGAAAAAAATAATTTATATATATATATATATATATATATATAAAACAAAATAATTAATAAATAATAATTAATTAATTAATTAATTTCCACATTGTATAGATGTATCTCATAAAGTGATCAGGGAGGGTATAGCGCCGTTTCCCTTGGTGTTTTCCTCACACAGGTAAATACAAAAAACCTTAAGCCACTTAGAACACACACCTACTCTGAAGGCCACCGGCTTCCCCCCATTACGACTCTCCTGCTCCCTCCTGAAGGCCAGCACCCTCTGCAGCAGCACCTGGGCCAGCTCTTTTTTCCTGGGATGCTGGGTCTCCACCAAAGTGATGGACTCAGCCAGAGACGCCCGCTGTCCTCCGATCAGCCCTTTGTATAGTTTATCCAACAGTCTCTGCTCAGGCCCACTCAGGTCCTGTATGTGCTGCCTGAGGGTTGTGCTGCTTACACCCCTCCTGTGCTGCTGGCAGCTGTGAGCCGTGATGGTGCTCTGGTAACAGGTGTGGGAACCAGTGAAGACCCGTTGGTGGAGGCGGCATGCTGAGGGGACAGTGAACGAGGAGGGGAGGGAAGGGATGTGGCGCAGGAGGGAGAAGCCAAACCGTCCCATTTTATGGTAAATAGGGGGCATCTAGGAGGAGAAAGAAGATGAAAAACAATGAGACAGTGGTGATTTTTAAACTTTTTTTTCTTCTTTATCATCCTTTTAGCCAGGAATGTCCCAATGAGGTACAAGATCTCTTCCAGGCAGGAGTCCTGGTCAAGACGGCAGCATAAGCAGTTTCACATAAAAACAATTGCACATATTAGAACACTTACAATAGATACGGGCAACACAAGGGTAATAGTTAGTAACAGAAATGAGGCCTCCAGGCCATGCTAGCAATATCCATCACTTATTCCACCCGAGTCGAGGATTATGTAAAACCACAGCAAAGTTTCTTAAGGGCAGTTTGTAAAATACCTTCTACCTCTTAAAAATCCGACGGCCCGCCGTTTGTAAAGCTAGAGTGTCGCGCCATCTTTTCGGGAAGTAGGCCAAAGAACGCTCCACCATTAGGCTACATTTTGGCAACTGAAGACTGGCATGGCCATAATCACAGGGGTCCCTTGACCTCTCACCTCAAGATCTCTGAATGAAAATAGACTCTATGGGTACCCATAAATCTCCCCTTTACAGACATGCCTGCTTCATGCTAATCCCATTCAGTTTGGAGCAAACACCATGCAGTTTATTGCATGCAGTGCAAATGCGTTATCGTATTCATGTGTGACAATGTAAGAACCTCATAGTAGCCAATCCTTGACCTCACTGTATACAATGACGTGCTGTGACCTCTAGGATATTGACTGCCTCATGAAACTTTACAACCACAAACTATAGCCCATGGGCATTTAGAGGACGTATGGCTTTCCTAGCTTTATTGAACATAAAAAGGGGGTTTCTGAGTAGTTTCAAGAACAGAAGTGTCGAAAATGCAATTCGTGCAGAAATCTCCAAATGTCAAAAGTGTTAGAAATCAAATCACATCATGAGCTTTTCTTTGGTGTTCCTTGATGTCTTGGTGTCTTAATCTGGTATTTTCAGGGGCATTTTTGACAATCTTTTTTTTATCAATTCTCAAGGGGTACAAAATTGTTAAATTTAGCACAAAATCTTGTGTAATAAATTGTATTAACCCAAAAGTTGCTGCAACACCTTACGAGACATAGTAGAACGTGGGACTGTCCATCATAATGTTCTAAGCTTTATCACTGTCATAATCCATCTTAATTCATTTAATAATTGTTATTTCTGATTTACGACTACAACAACTGCACACACAGTGCTGAGCTGCATCTCAAATTAATGTTCAGGCTCCCAGCTTTCAGACGATGTACACCACTAATACCTGACACTTTATCCAGCACTAAACACCACCTGTCCTCCACCCCTCGAAAAAGGTGAGGGGGAGGGGAAGTAGTAAGAGGTTAAAAAGGTATTCAAAGAAGGGAGTACTTCTATGTTGCAGCTTATTCCATGCCCAGTTTACATACAAATAACTATAGCTATAAAACTATGGCTCCATTTATTTTAAATTGTAAATGACGAAAAGACAGAAGACTGACTTTTGCGGTAATTAACTTCCAGACAGCAACAAAACTTGCTGTTTTAACGGTTATCTTCACTTGTTCGTCAGGCTAACATTGTGTTGGCCCGTCCTGCAAGTGTAAATACAGTTGTCACACATATGTTACAGCTAATAAAACACTTAAAGCCAATTGTTTGAAATGAGAATGAACGCTGACCTCGTACCTTCATGGATGCATATGGAGGTGTTACATATCAACGGTTGTCTCATTCATCCTCTTCCTGTTTCCGGTGACGTACGGCACGTCGGCACCGCTCCCGACAAATGCTTCCGTCGATTTACTTACCAAAATAAATCTATAAGTAAAGATATCTACTAAATATATATAAAACGGCATTTGTTTAAAAAAAATGTATGTGAGGTAATGAGTCGTTTACGAAAAGTATTAAGTAAAAATTAAACTCTAATGATGACAGTCGACAACTTTAACCAGCAGGTGGCAGCAGAGGTTCATTTTCACATCCCCCTGAACCATGGTTGTATAAAACATCCACAAGCTGGCTCTTATCCCTAGAAATCATCATGTTATTACTCCCAGACTGTTAATTGTAGCTTATATTTTTGGTATACAGTCAATGCATTCCTTATTTATGAACGCACACCTCTTAAACGAAAAGGAACTTTGTTTCACTGAGGGCGCTGTGTTTTGGACAGTTTCTCTTGACATAAATGATAATAAGAGTCTTGCTTTTTGAATTCCTAATCATAAACACCTGTTTATCCTCATCTCAGTGGTAAAAATATTAGATCACCCAAAGTTTTTAAGAGAGGACTGGCTGAGGCTACTCAAAAGGGTTTCATTATAAACAGATTACAATTTGTTGAGCTATTGGACTAATTAAGTACAAAATGGACAATAAAGACTCTAGTTAAGCGAAGCGTTTAGAGACTGACTTGTGAGTCCAAACACTCAGCAACTCTTTAATTCATGGTCTCTCCACCTGATGTGCCTGTCTGTGGAATTTGGGAGAAACATGCAAACTCTTGGGAGGCAACAGTGCTAACCACTGTGCAACCATACCACCCACGTCATGTACAGTCACATGGAACTCCTGCACGCACAAACACACACACATTTAAGTCAGTGATTTCCAGAGGAGCTTCCTGGAAGATTGTTGCAAATGTTCCAGTACTGTCACAATGTTTCCCATAAAACAAACATTTTTTTCATGTATTTTCCTGCATTTTACTGGAAAATGCAATCGTGCTTAACATTAGTGCAGTTGGTTTTCAGATGCACTTGTAATTGTTGTGCCCCCCTAATTGAAGGTCTACATTCACACACACACACACACACACAGTGGTTGATGTTTTTGAAAGTCCCTGACAATACCATGATGCATATTTTCTTAGCATGGGTGGCCTGTAATTAAACAGACAGGCACACAAATACACACACACACACACACACACCCTGACACAATGTTCATAAAAGAAACCAAGATATTGCAAGTAATGAAACAAATTTATTGAATCTTCCAGTAGAGGCTTGATATTCATGGAATAAAACTGCTTTTCTGGGAGTTTTACTGAGCAAAAACACAAAGAAGGAGAAAAAACTAAAACAAAACAAAGAGGCAATGTGTGAAAGTGCAGACAAACAAAACAGAAAACATGTTCAAAAAATACAAAAAGAATGTAAAGAGTAATACAGTTTAATAGCAAAGAGGATTGCTCAAAGCATAAAAGAATTGAATGGCAAAATCTGCATTTTATAAAAGAAAACAAAAAATCATATTGGAACATCAGTAACTGACACCCTTTTCTCAGTCAACAATTAAAATTTGAATGCTCAACATTTTCCCATAACAGTCATTAACACGTTTTGCTCAGTCGATGTAATAAGAGAATGAAGCACAGTCACTGAAATACGTATGTCCTCGATGTGACTCTGTATTTGACACATTTGATTCTGCTGCAGTATACAGCGAGGGACAAACTAAACTGCACTTGCCTCTGCTTCTCGTGGTGTTCAGCTACCAGTCTTAAATGTGTAACACTACACTAACCAAACTATGCTTTGCAAAACCAGACTGCACAGCACATATTCTAATAGTGAATATACCTAAACACTATTCTTTTTTTTCTCCTTAAAATTCATTTGAAACACAAGATGAGCAACATTTAAACATTAGTCTTTTTTTCTGAATAGTCTGAAATGCCCTCTTAGTGCCACGCCCCACACTAAACTCTCAAACCCCCTAATTTTGCCTTCCTATTATTTTCATGATCTGTGATATGGGACTTTACTTTTATAACAACTTTGTACTGCTTTAATTTCTTAACCTGAAAAAAGAAGACTATGAGGAAACAGCATACTTGTTTAAGTATCTGGAGATGATTACACATTTTTCAGTCATACTGGTCAACCTCCAAGTCCCTGCTAACTTTTTACATGTTGTAAGTACATTTCATGCCAACCTCATTGTAGTCAGGCAGCCGACTGCAATTTTGGTGACCTGGAATGTCCCATAATTATTGTAACTACACACGTCCATCTGGATTTCAGAGGGAATATTTAGATGAAAACTAGTAATGAGTCAGAATAATAGAACAATGAAAAAGAGACATTGTTGGAGCAAGATCAGGGAGGATACTTGCATCATGATGAGTGTGATGGTCTAATTATTACAGTTGGTCACAAAGATCAAGTATCTTCCAGTTGCATCGCGCTCACTTTGCTTACTCCTCTCCCAGACTGTAAATGTGCCCAATTCAGACATCCTTCAAGTAGAGAACAAACCGACCAAAACCGCCCAGCCCAACTGGTCCCAGATCAGCTTGTGTTTCAGTCCAAACCTCTATCAGTTATCGGAAAAGGCAGACTGGCTGAACCACAAGCCAACTGTGACCCTATTCTTGCTACTTAGACCAAAATGCTGGGGTATGGACAAGGACAGTGAAGCCTAGGAGACGGAGGATATAGGGTTGTGGGGGGAGCCCATCTGGGTTAGCACCTTATCCAACCACTGCAGGGGACCGTGCAGGTGAATCTCAATCCAGCAGGGTGTGCTGGTCACATCCTGCCGGTGGTACTCTGCTCCCCAGCCCTGGAACACATGAAAACACATCACGTTGAACTAGGCCGCAGGATTGTACTAGTTGTTGTTGTAATAATAAAACAATAATTGTTAACATTTTATTTTGCCTGTCTGGTGTTAGTGTTGAGTTCTGCTTCAGTCCATGTTAAGGTTATACCTGGTATCAAGTTGTACACTTTTAACGTTGATATTTATACCCAGTTCAGAAAAAGAACAACTTTGACCCTAGTTTTATGTCCACAAGCATCCAAATGTTCTTGCTGTCTGAGGACACTGTTTATTGCACTTGGCAGGAAAAAGGGTCAACTTAGAACTAGCACAGTTGAGAAGATACATCAAGTAACAGAAAGTGAACTACTTATTACATTGTGCACAAAAAAAATACAATACTTTAACTAAAGAATGTTTGTGAAGTTTTAAATCTAATTTCAGTTGTTTGTAATAATCAAAATAACATTTATATATTCCCAAATTTCTGGAAAAAAAAATAAAAATAAAAATTGAGCCCTGACAATGGACATTTATTTATTTATGTTCATAGTATTAACAGGGATTCAACTGTAAAACTTAAAACTCAATTAAGTTAGTTTATTCGAAATGTAGGAACGTTAACATTAAACAGTTCACAAATGCAATATTGTTCTTTAGAATAAAATACAAATGATCAGCTTACCTTAACGAAGCTCATGCGGATGGTGCACATCTTGGTGAGCTCATAAACGGCCTCGAAGCCGTGGTTGACAGACTGGGCCAGAAGCTCAGCAAACTCCTGGTTGTTGAAGATTTTCAGGCTGCAGCCGCTGGGAATCTTACACACAGTTGTGGGATGGAAGCCGTGGTGGTAGTTACAGTTACGACTCTGGACGAAGATACTGCTATCACTCAGACATTCTGCATACACCTCCCCACCAACATAATACAGATGGACACCTGAGAGGAAGCGGGAAAGAATAAAGTCTTGGTCACCTGGAGAAGCAGAGCTGTTGTGTCACTTTCATCAGCAAAACAATAAAGACCCCAAAAGTGTGGTCATCTTAAAATCAATACATTCAAATGTTTACTCAATTTGTTGTTGTTGTTTCTATTGACGACACAAATTGATTTAGTCTCGGCTGCTGAAAGCCGGTGCTTTCCACACTGCACCTTTGCCGATGTGCCGCCTGGTGTTCTCAATGGTGGAGTTGCGGTTGACGTTGGAGAGCAAGCCGAGGCAGAATCGGTTGCGGTTGTTGGAGGGATCTGTGAAGCCATCGACGAGCACGCTGGTGGAGGACGCCTGGAACGCCTCTCCGACGCGATTGTTGAGCTCGTAGTAAACAATAGAGCACCAGTGCTTGGGCTCCTCGTAGGCTACGGGCTGCACATCTGCGCAGGAAACACATTAACAGATCACAGGAGTGAGCGGAGTACACTGTACACGCAGAGACAGACGCAGACACATTTAATGCACATTTAAAACTCCTCTCAGCAGACTCCGGTGCAGACGAGCTGCCAGGAGCCTCTGATGCCAGCTATAAATCTTACTCATCCACAAAATAATTTCTTCCAAATTGTCCCGCATAGCCAATAACAATGACTTGAATAAATATATAGGACCCACTGGCTACATTTGTGTACACTTATGCAGACCAAAATCAATGGGGATGCATCCTAAATGCCTATTGTCTGAGGTCTGTGTGCCAGCCTTTATTGAGCAGAAAAACAGTCAATAGAAGGTGCCTGGCCATGCTCTCTGAGCAAGTGCCAGCTGGCCTCACCCTCTGTGAGAGAGAGGAATAAATCATGTTTATCTAAGCACATACTTCTCCCAAACTTCCCCTGTAGCGTGGCACTGGCTAGCAGGTGTGTTTTGTCTGTCTCCTTCCTGGAGCTGGCCTACAATAGAAACCCGCTCCCCTGTGCAGGATGCAGCTTGTGGAAAAGAACTCAAAAAACTCCCCAAACTCCAACTTCAGCAAACATTTCAACAGCTACTGCTGTCACCATGTGTGGGCAGAATTTTTAGGCCTTGAGTGCATGATCATATAAAAGTGCAAATATTTTGTTGGTCAGGTGTGGAAAACTCAAGTTCAGACCGAAGTTCAGCTGTTATTCCAAAGTGCGGCGAGAATATTTTAACTGCAAACACCTGCATGGTGTTTTAGTGCAGAACATTTGTTTTTTAAACCATTAATGAAAAGGTTTGGTTTATTACATTTTGGGTCCAGTTTCCATTGTTTTGGCCATTGTTTTTAACGGTCGTGACAACATCATGCTCACCAAAGTAATTGCTGAGATCCGAGAATGTGCTACAACCAAGTGTGACGGAACAAGTCAGACAGTCAGACAGGTTGTAACCAAAGCCGATAGTTTAGCCAGAGGCTTGCAGCCTGCGGTCTGAGCCTGACAAGGACTCACAACAAATCTAAGGAGTTGTGACCAGGATATGAAATGATTGCTTGTTTTTCATACTGTACACGTTCTGAGTAGGGAAAATTCCTCTTTGATTGCACTGCTTTTAACTCTGACTCAAGACATGCCTGTTGTGATGAGATGATTTTGCTTTGTTTAGAGGGATCACAGGCAAAGCAGGCTGGCAGCAACTGATCTAAATCATCTGATATGTCGGTGATAATCGTAATTGTACTTAGTGTTACCTCATTTTACATTTAGTAAAGTAGGTATTAGTTAACAGTTGTAGAAGGAAGTCAGTCTGTAAACTGTGATGAAAGATTATAATGTACAATTTGGGCAATAATTTGGATTTGGCATGATTTTTAAATTGAATAATCCATCAGACCTTTAGCAATGTTTCTGCATTCCTAGATCCAATCCATTCATTTAGCAAGTATACTTCTCTTCATTAATGACAGAAACTATTAGGGGTGTCTTGATTTGATCTTGTATAGATCAGTATCGGGCTGATCAACGCATTTTGTAACTGATCTACCGATATCCTTCGTTTTACACCAGCGGCAAAAAAACAAAAAGAGTCATTTCTAAATGTAATCTGTGCAAAAGATGTACAAACGACAAAAATAAACACAACATAATCTAGTTTATTTGAGTAATTTAGGCAAAGTCTGCACTGAAGCAACAAACACTGGAGGACATTTCAAAGCAGAGAGAAATTCCAAAATGGTTTGTTTGTTGTCATTTTGTAAAATGTAAAAAAACATCTTCGATAAAGGCTTTTTTTTCTTAATGCAATGCAAAGCTATTCAATTGTCAAGCATATATATTGTATTGATTTTAATAACTTTAATGTACTTGAAGTGTGCACTGTGCAGCTGTAATATCTAGGAAAATAGAAGTATCGGATCGAGACTTTATTAAATGACTCAGATCAGGTGCAAAAAAACTTGATTAGGACATACTGTAGCTAGAAAACTATGGAATTACCCTTTAAATCAGATGGTTCTGGAGTCCAACACATGTCCATTGTACTGTATGTTCTATTGCATATTCATGAACGCAGGGTTCAGATGTGTCTCTACTATAAAAAAGCCAAAACCACAAAGTCAAGATAGCGGCAAATATTGTCCCACATTTCAGATCTGAAGTTAGAGGTAATTAGTGAATCTCATCGTTAACGAGTTTCAAGTCATTACAACCAGCAGAGAAGACATACTGTAAGTCCCAGCTTTTATAGACCTCGTAAAACTGCTCTGAGGCCTGGCCTAATTTGCTGAGGCTTTGAGCTTCCCATGGGCTCGCACCCACAGACAGAGCCTCACTGTAGACTAGCAGATCCTTTCCACACACTGTTCAGGTTTTATCGGACAGGATACCAAGTCAGCTCTTTTATTTCTTTTTTTTGTATTTGGAAGTTGACCACAAGAGCAAAAAAAAAAAACCCCTTTAAAAACGCCCAGACTTCCAAGAAATCTTTGCCTCTGCAGATCAAGGCGAGCAGGTGCAGACGGCTTTATGTGGATGATATCACCGTGAAATCAAGGGTGGATGTGTGAGTGCATGTGTGATATAGTAACTGCCATGGTTACCTGGCCGGTTGTTACTCTCTATGGGCAAGGGTGGAGCCAGGAGGTTGGTGTCCATTGGCTGGGGACAATCCTGAGTCATCTGCTCCTCTGGGGGCATGTAGGCAGGAGGGGGGGTGTCTGCACCAGGAAGGAGGCAAAAACAAAGAGCAGGGAAGTGAGTTGCTGTTGGTCAGTACGGAGGAAAAGGAAGAAAAGTTGAAGAAAAGTTCACCATTGGAGCTCACCTGGCATCTGGAATGGACTGCCGGGGTCAGAGCTGGATGGTGACTGAGGGAAGGTGGCGCTGCTGCTGCCGCTTCCCGGCGAGTTTGGGTAACTGTTTCCCGGCGAATTAGGAAAATTGGGGGGCATTGTGTTGGCCTGAGCAAAGGACTCTGGGAAGGTGGCATTCTGTGGCATGTGCGGCTCATTCTGTTGTAGAGGGTTGCGGAAGCGAGGCAACATTGTATGCTTGGCGTTGAACTCGCTGTTCCTTGGTACCAACACAGGGGGCAGCACTGAGAAAGACATAAAAACAGTTGAAAACAGGAAGTGCTTTGATGCATCAGCAGTTTTTCAACCAATCACTGTATGTTTTTGCAGTGTGTAGAGAAAGAAAGCTTTAAAGCTCTTATTAATAATTTTTTTAACAGCTTTTAATAAACGTAATCGAGCTTTTTTTTCTTTTTACTTCATAAATTCCATGTTTTTGTTTTTAATTCAGTTTCTCTCTGTTTTTAGACAAACTTTTATTTGAGTTGCTTATTTATTACTTATGGATTTTATTGTATTTTGTTTCTTACCTACCTCCTTGTGTGTCTTTATCTTATTGTTATGTGATTTATGTGACTTGGCTACTGTGATAATTGACCATTGGGATTAATGAAGAACTTACTTTATCTACGTCGGGTTAATGATTAATCTACTAGTCGTTTCAGCGCTGTAGACATTGTGTACAGTCACACACATGTGAAAGCTATCCACACAAACTGAAAAAGAATGGAGTTATTTGATTCCAACATAATAAAGAAATATCGTTCTGGCACTCTTCATGTTTCGAAGTTATAAGTGCAGATGTCGCTGCATTTTTCAAATGTCAGCTCCCAGTCTCTTGGTCTTAGCCAGCAGTATTTGGCCCAGACTCTCAGGTTTCTGCTCTGAAAAGACATTGTGAGGCCATTCTCGAGTAATTCATCACTTGGCGTATCTATCCTGGCTGATGTGAGGGCTATTCAGGTGCAGTACATACAAACCACAGAGATATGCTCCACTTGTGTCTATAAATACCTGTGCCGATAAATAAAGCTGGTACTGAAATTTTAGACGGGGCCCACGCTGCTGTCAGTATTCCTGCAGGTAGCCCATGTGTGCTGCCAATGCATCAATGTAGCAGTTTATTTCAAAGGTTATATGTGGAGCAGGTGTTTGGTTGAATAGTGAAGGGAGATTGACAGGATGTGTGTGTAGGCGGGTGGTGTTAGGGGGGAAGTGGAGGGGGTGGACAGACAGGTGCTGTGGGGTTTAATCACCTTAGCCCTCCGTCTTCCACACGCTGCTAAAACAAAAAGTGTGCACGGCCGGCAACAACTCTTTCCTCCCATTGTGTGTGGGTGACTAGCTTCCTGTTTCAGCCATCCTCAGAGAAACTGAGTGCCGTCATGTGTGTGTGTGTGCATGTGTGTATTCTGGTTTTTGTAACACACGTGCAAGCGCGAGTGTGTGTGTGTGTGTCTACATGTGTGAATAAATGTTTAAAAAAAAGGCCAGCAGCACAGAGCATGCCCAAAACAAAGCGCTCATTCTCCCCCAGATGGAAATTCCTGCTCTACACACACATGAACGAACACACACACATGGCCCTTTAGACACTAAGCACCGTGCACACAGCTGTTTCTATCTTGTCAGCTGACCCTTATTTTCTGTTTGGTAAGAGGGCAAATAGCGTTTGATTTATCTTGTTTCTACACTACCTTTGATTGAAGATGTTTTTAAAATCTCTTCTCACATAGTTAGTTAAATAAAGCCTAGTTTTATCAGAGAGCTTATAATGATTGCTATTGCTATTATAATGAGTTTGTTTTTTAATTAGATTTTGAATGTTGTTGTTTTTTTTAAATCCATTTGAAACTTTTTTATTTGATTGTTAGTGGATGATTTTAATCTGCTGTGTGTGAAGCACTTTGTAACTTGGGTTTAAGCAAAGCAATGTGCTATTCTAGTGAGGTAAAATGGGGCTTATCAGTTTTGTAAATAAAAGGTGTGTGCTGTTTTTTCTTGTCATTTTGAACAGATAAAAAAAACTTTCAGAAAACACATAAGAGTTGCCAGAAGAGAAATTAGTAAAAAAGTTCCGGGTAGGACTAATACTGAGAAAACTGCTCAAAAAGTGATTTTATTCGGAAAAACATAAAAAATGGGGACGTTGCCATCACAGTAAATAGTGGTGGTGCCTTAACCACTAGGCCAGGAAATTGAATTTTATTATTATTATTTATTATTTCTATCAAGTTTGATTTTAAACACAGCATCTGTGTTGTAACTTCAAGCGATGCACAAATTCATCTTTTTCTCTTCCAACACTGACACCTCAACTCAGAGTATCTGCCGATACACAGTGCCGATCTGATACCATTGCTCTATTTTTCTCAAATTCAAAATCTGTGTTAAACTCTTGAGAATCATTCTTATGTAATGTAACACGAGGAATGCCGTGACTAAATGAAGCCAGTTGCGGTTTTATAATAACACTGAAAATGTGAGCTAGTCATGTCATGGCAGATTCACTTTAATAAGGTCAGTATTGGTCTGATAGCATCAGTGCATCCCTCACTACTTCAGGATCATATCACTCACCTGGACTGTCCACTCGTTTGTAGTGATAGGGGTTGATACACACATCCTTCTGTTTGGAGCCAAAGGGGAACTCGCAGCACTCCAGGGCCTTCAGCTCGTGGTGGGACTGCAGGTCGGGCCAGCGCCACACCCGACAATAAATGACATGCGGCAGACCTTTTCTATGGGACACCTGCAGCCGCCCGTCCAGGGAGCGGGGGATTGTCACACAGTTACTGGCCTGACCCGGGCAGCTGAGAGCCCTCTCCAGCTCCTCCATGGCTCCCTTCTTCTTTTTCAGTTTCTTAACCAGAGCATCCACGGCCTTTTCCGCCCATTTCTCTTCCTCGTCTCCCTGCTTCCAACCGAGCAGTCGTTTGACCGCCGGGCTGGTGAAGGAGAAGAGCGAGGTGACGTTCATGTTGGACAAGCCGCCCTCCTCCCCTCTCCTTTCTCTCAAAAAGAAGAATGAGCAGCGGTCGTGGACAGTCCTAGAAGACCTAGTCTTGGAAGAGAAAGGGTGAAACGATTGTCCTTTTGGAGTTTCAGATAACCCTCTGCTTCCAAGATGTAAGATCAGGTCCTCTTGAAAGTCACCAACTAGAAGAAAAGGAGAGGTAGGTTAGCATCTACTTGTACTTGTAGCAACTCTGGTGAATTTTAACCTCTCCCCCTGACGTCTCACCAGAAGATTGTCAGACCACCCCTTGATGAGGTGATGATGTCACCATTACAGCCGTTACCATTATATGTCCATCATGATCTCTGGGAAACTGACAGAGGAGTCACCGCGGACACCCTGCTGTGAACGTCCCATGAAGGCATTCTCCAGATAGCTTCCTGTCTGTATGGCTTGTCACATTACCACCACCACTCACTAATGTCATTTACAGTAAAGGACTTCACATGTAGCCTACACAACCTGTAAGAATTTAGACAGCAGGTTTAACACCTGATTCACTCTGCAGACATGTACACTTTCTCAGAAGATAAATTTGACACCCATATATATATATATATATGTATATATCATATACATATTATATGATATATATATCACATATACAGTATATAGATATATATGATATACATATGATATACATGAGATATATATGATATATACCTTATATGTATAGCATGTGATATATATGATATTTATCTATCATTTATATAATAAAGAATAATAATCATTTTCCCAGGGCCAGATTTACAATGACATACCGTGAAACAGACAGAAGCAACACATCTTCCCATTCGAGATACTAGATAGATTTTTGAAAGATTTAAATGTCTTAAACGATTAATCGAATATCACAATAGCAGTCAATTTATTTTATGACAATAGACTCATCAGTAAACAAGCAAATATTTACATTTGACAAGCTGGAACCAGTTCATTTCTGGCATTTTCATCAATAAAATAATAATAATCAATTTTGAAAATTGCAAAACTAATTGATTAAGACTGTGAAAAAAGTGTTTGTCTGACGACTCTGCATATATGTGAAATTTGAAAAGATCTTTCAGATGGAGACTTTCAATGAGCTGCCTGCTGAGGCAAATGTTCTATAAAGCTTCAACACCACCAACCAACAAACACTTTTTTGGGCAGGAATCTGGCAATGTGCAGGACAATAAAAAGGAAGTGCATGTGGACCCCAGGATAAATGTGCCCATTCACTCGGGTCCCACAGGAGCAATTCAATAGCCAGGACGTACACGCATTCTAGCTTTTAAAATGGAAAACAAGAGCACATTGAGCTCTCCCAGTTCCAACTTCTTTTCAAGTTTTTTTTTTTTTTCTGAATGCAATTAGGGAAGATAGAAACATAGTTATGGTTGAGGCTTGGCTTTGCACTAATGCTCATATGCAATCCTAGAATCAAATCCACAGCTTGTCAGAAATCCACCACCTTTTATCCGCACTGACTCATGGGTGAGGATGCATCACTCTCTGACAGTAAAGCCTGCAGTATATTGGATTTCCTACGAGCAGGAACAACTACATCATTAAGACTGCTCTGTAGTTATTCTTGGCCCTTCAGATTATGGGATGAATAGCGATTTCTATCTTTGTCAGCTACTGCATGTGTAGGCTACATCACGCTGACAAACGGGCAGGGGAGTTAGATGAGAACAGGTGCTG
Organism: Bovichtus diacanthus; assembly: GCA_943590825.1. Classification (NCBI taxonomy): domain Eukaryota; kingdom Metazoa; phylum Chordata; class Actinopteri; order Perciformes; family Bovichtidae; genus Bovichtus; species Bovichtus diacanthus. The sequence continues at coordinate 2,889,891 of CALSBV010012195.1, read as the reverse complement.
TTTACAACGTGAGTGTGTGTGTTTGTGTGTAGTGTGTGTTGTGGGGGCCCCTTACTATTGCCAACCTCACTGACAGGAAAGCAGCAAGTTGTACCTATACTTAGCTTAGCCACACGAATCACATTGGCTAATCAAAAGTGACGCTGAATTACTAACATAAAAGGGAGGGGAGTATGTGAGTGTGAGTGTGTGTGTGTGTGTGCGATATCAAGGGAAAACATATCTCAACATTGATATCGTTTTCATTATGATATCACAAACTACTAGCAATCCTAAAAGAACAACTCTCCACCATCACAGAGACAGGAAACAGGCTGTGTAGTTATGTCTTCATATCTGTCATCGCCCGCACAGCAGCGACATCACTTCCTCTTGCTGAGAGCTGCAGGTTTTTCCACAGGTGCAGGGTGGGAGAGAAAAAGGCAGTTTCCTAAACTGGCCACCCCTGACTTTTATCTTCCTTTCTCTCTCTCTCTCACCAGTTTCCTTTGCAGTGAAGCTGTGAAGAGTGGAGCAGGATGGGTCAGAGATGTCATGGGTGTGGCTTCTGTTCCTGCCTGTTTAGTCATTAAAGTAGCTTTATGCAGTAATTGTGCCTCAAACCTCAAACTATTGAACTATTCTTGTTATCAGGGCTGGGTATCCTTTGTAATATTTATACTAAGGGCGATATAATACATGACTTCAGTACGAATGCCAATTATAGCTTTTTTTTATGCCTTATTTTGAGGAATAGAAACATGTTTTTCTACAACTGCTAAAATGTGTCTGAACACATGCAGTTGTACAAGAACTTTGCCTAAACAAAATATACTAAAATTGTCAAAATTCAGATTTAAATCTAGAAAAACTTCAAAGAATAAATAAATAACATTAGGGACTAATCTAACAGCTAACGATTCATTTACATATTGTTTGCCTATACAAAATCACAAAATAATGAAAAAAGCCCGTCACAAGTTCACTGGACTCCAAACTTAATACTCCAAACATAATTAAATTTCTTAAATAAGGTTTCTGTATTTCTGTGCTGTTGTTCCAAACTACTATATACTATTCTCATTATTGTTGTTATAATATCATTGAATATTTTCATATTGTTCAAAAGCTGATGTAGCGCACTACTTTGTGACCTTGTCTGACTCTAAGCTGACTCAACACATCTTCGCAAAAAGCAAAAGATGTACTTGAACTCTCGAGTGTGGAGTAGCATAATAAAAAAAAAAAAGCGTAACAATACAACATAAAGTTCAAAAGGCAATAACTGCAATATCATCTCTGTGCCACGGTCACCAGCCAGACAGCCAGCGAGTCTTTTTGATCCACTTCCAGCCGCAAAGCCGCTTTGATGGCCTCTTAGTAACATCCAGCACTATCAGCACAAGTTCAGGACTTGCTGCAGAAAGACGACCTTTAATCCATTTCAGATGGAAGATTCCAGAAAGTTCTGTCCTGTAACATCTGGAGCAGACTTTACGATCCTCTGCTGTCATTCTGCTGCAGCTGGAGACCATATCTCTTGGATATTTACAACCCTGACAGTTAGAAATATCTTGACGGCTGGCCTGACCACATGCTTATTTAAAGGGTCTGATATGGCTTTGTGTTGGTTCTTTGGACAATGCTAGTTTAGTTGTCTGTGAGGCGGTCAAAATATAAAGACGCCATTGTGTCTCCGTGTTGCTTGTATAGACTGGGATGTTCGAATGACATAAACGTTTGTGCACCAACTTTCCGAACGACTCTCTAAAAATTATACTTTAAACAAACTTTAGGTAGGCAGTTGTGCAGCTGGTCTGTCAAAACAAATTCTGAACACAACAAATTAAGCTTGGCTCTAATCTAAATGCTAAATAAAAGTCCTTAGGCTAATTTTGTCACCTTGAAATATCTTTTTCACTCACAAGTTGGAGACTCAGCTGATCACTAATTTCCTCATAATCATACTAAAATGCCATTTTGCTTCACTTTCGGTTTGTAGTCCACATCAAAGAAAAGTGCTGATTTAAAAGTAGTTATTTCTGTAAATCTACTAACAACAACCTGTACAGCTGCATTGATCTTGTTCATTCTTGTTGCCATTTTTGTGCCACTATTTTTCATGGATGGAGCTATTTCCCTGGCACCGGGGGATGACACTTTATCCCACCTACAAAGCTCTGATTGGTTTGCTTGTTTTCCAATTGAAAAGATTGAACCTGTTTAAATCCCTGAACAATCTTAAATGTGGTCAGTGATTTAGATTGCAACTAACAATTCTCTCACAGTACGGATCATTTTTCATTGTCGTTTTTTCCAATCTAACGATTTGCCTAAGGTTGCATATATGAATTGCTTGTTTTGTCCGGCAAACAGCCCACAACACAAATGTAATAAATTAACTAATACAAAACATTAAAAAAGCAGAAATGTCTAGTGGGTAGATAACTTACACGATTAACTGCTTCTCATTTATCGTCGATACATTTTGTATTCCTTACATCAAATATCTATATATAGTCATCAACCTAATCACCGATGTCTCACAGTGAATGAAGAGTCACACAGATGCCTGCACTGGCCTTGGCCGCTGCTCTCCTCCCTATAAAAGCTGAAACACACACCATCATTTACACAACAGCCCCATAAAACCCAGTCTGACATTCCCTACAGCTGAGTCCGGGCAATGCTCTCTTGCTTTTGTGTTAGTGGTAGCTTGTTATGGACATCAGTTAGCCCGCCGGACAGAGACCGAGGCTAATGGGAGAACAGAATGGGATCATGCGACACTGACAGGCGGAGGCTTTGACCCACCTGGTGCGAGCTGTTAGCCACTACACTAGTCCCATGGATCATTTTGCACCGCTCCAGTGTCTGTTAATCAATTTAGGCCTGGGCTGTGTAGGATGAGGAGGCAGTAATGATGCTCTCTGGACCCTCCCCAGGGACGGAGCATTATAAAGAAGCTACATTATTTATCAGCAGGGTCCTGGATGGGGCCTCCATTAGCCCCCTCTCAATGGAGTCACTGGCTATAAACAGAGGAGTGCAGGAAGAGAGAGAGTGGTAGATAAAGAGAGAGAGAGAGGAAGAGGGGGGAATTATGCAGAAAGAGAAAGAGAGGGAGAAAGTGAGAGTGACGGCAAAGCCAGAGACGTGAGACAGAGTGATTGTTTTGGAGAGAGAGAGACGGAAACCCTCGTATATATCGGTCTCTTCACCGAGCACTTCTCGATTAAGCGTGTTCAAGGGTCATTACTGAGTAAAGAGTAACACTACAAGAATGCAATATATGCTTTTTTACAAATACAAATCATAGCAATGCAGCAATGACATTTGAAAGCATCTCCGGAGTAGCAGCTGTTGCAAAGTTCAATATCACTTGAGGCCAAACATTGAAAAACAACTTGCTTAGCTTATGAGCTATATCTGTTTTTATATCTTTGTAAATTGAAAATATTTGGTGTTTGGAAGACATTGTAGAGTTCCTTTTTTTATCTAACAAATTAGATCAATTCAGATTAATCGACAATGAAAATAATCACTACATGCAGATCTCTAGTAAACATGTTTGTCTACAAAACACTTTTATCCATTTAACAAAAGAAGCCAAACTTGTCAAATGTTAAAAGGTGTTTAAACAAAAGCATAAGTACAAGAACTTTGCCAAAGTAAAATGTTCTAAAATTGACAAAATTTCAATTCAAATCAAGCTCTGATCAAAGAACGTGCACACAAAATTACAAATCTAACCTGACATTTTTTGCCTATCTTTTTAATAGGATCCCTCATATTTTGTTATTAAAGAATTGTAACACAAATATGAGCTGGACATTTCACAGTGAAAAAAAAAAAACTTCATCTGTCTAGTGTTTGTCTAGAGTCTAGACAAACTTGCAATGGCAACATATCTTTAGAGTTTCTGTACAGCTATTTCTTGCTAATTATTGGCCAACATATGAGGTAAAATATTTGCAAAAACGTAATATTGGCTAATACATCAGCCCATCCTGAGCTCAACTATTATCATTTCAATCAGTTCCAATAAAGTACTGAGGCTTAATAGCCAGCAAATGCAGATATTTACCACAGCCACTCATGTCTTAAAAAACAGTCAAAGAGCAAAGCTTGAAATAACCACATGAGGTGTAGCCCTTAGTGACTAGACATGGCATTGACCTGGGGGGCTCCATAAAATCGCCGGGGTCACTTTTCCTCACAAACACCGACACACACCCAGCACTAGTAAACATTACAACTGGTACAAGTGAGAAAAATCCAGCAAGCCACACTTCTACTAGTAAAACACTAGAAAACAAAAACTGTGGTTAGTATCGTCCTGACTTTAAAAGGCTGAACTGGGATCAGATTCTTTATGTCCCAGACACACCAGTCTGTCCCACACACGATCGCAGACATAACTAGCAAACACATGGGGTTTCAAGCAGCTATCTCAACCACGCTTGGCACTCAGTGTTGGGTTAGTGTTGTGTTAGGGTGGACACCTCACCCCGACACATGGCACATGATGTCCGGGCCGTACAGACACACAGGAGGGTTTTAACGTTCACTCACTACTGTTGTGACTGACTCTCTGGATACAGGAATGCTGCTAACCTATATTTACACCTTGTTGTTGAGTAGGTATTTTTTGCCTTTGCTATGATCATAGATAGATAGATAGATAGATAGATAGATAGATAGATAGATAGATAGATAGATAGACTGGGGTGTATGAAAAAATGTAAAATCATCTGAAAATCACATCTGTATTGCCATATATTAAAGAGGCTTCACCCTAAAGTAAAACTAACCCTGTCATTTTAATCCTATAAAAACACCATTTGTTTTATTTTCAAACCCGAATTTAAAGCTGCATACCCTGAGAATGCAGGAATAAAAAACGATTAAACAATTGGAAGTAAATCACGGACAAGGACAAATTCCTGTCCTTTGGGTAATCTGATATGTCATCTTCAATAATGTCAGGAGATCTAGCCTTAGCTGCTTCTAGGTCTCTCTCTCTCTCACTCTCCCTCCTTTCTCCCTCTCTCTCTCTCACATACACACTCACACAAATTCATAAACACATTGACACACCTAAAGCCAGACACATGTCGTGTGCTGCACACTGGTGCACCAGTTGAAATAGCCTCGGCAAGTCTGCATCAGCCAAGTTAAACGATTAATACTTTTTTGTTTTTAACGGCCAGAGGTAAAGGGAGGGCATGTGTGATTTGTAACCAGAGTGCTGCAATATACTGCATACTTCCTTATTCATTCATCAAAATATGATCGGTTAACAAGTATATGATGCAAAAAGACCACATATCAATCCACATCCTGTAGTTTCATAAGCCAGAATACACCATACCGCCACACTGATATACATATAGTAGAGGTGAAGGGATGATTATTTAATCATTTAAGAAAATAATGCTTAATATGCAGCTTCTTGCTTCTGAAAATGTGAGGATTTGCTGCTTATCATTGGGTTTTAGCCATTTGATTGTATCTCATTGGGCTTTAGGAAATTGGTTTGGCCATTTTTCACACTTTTCTGACATTTAATAGACCATGCAATTTATTATATGACTCATCCTGTAGCTTAACGAAGCACATAGCCCCATGCCATGTGTTTATAAACTGCAGTTTCATCTGTATTTATTCCTGAAAAAATCACTGTGTACAGCAGTATTGCTATACATTTACTAGTGTTTCTACTGGAACCCGTTTTAGAGTGATTTAACCCCAATATCTGTAGCACTTCTACAATATTCCTATAAAAAACCTACTTTTTCAGCAATATACAGTAGGCTAAGCTACAGTATTACAAGATTACTACAGTTCTTCAGCAAAACTCTGGTGTTGTTAACACGTAGCCGAAACAATTAGCTTACACCTTTATAAAAAATGCGACTAAATGTGCAGCTCCAGTGTGAAACTGTGGTTAAAAAGTGTGAAGGAAAAAAAAAAAAAGTTTGAAGCTGCCAACTGACACACTGTTGAGTTGATAACCGTTGGGATCTACTTCCCTACACACACACAGCCATGCACACTATAACAGGTGACATTTCACATGAAGAAACTTTTCATTTAGCACGTTGGAAGAGGAAAAGTAAAAGTTTACAGTACCTTTTCTTTCTCTGCTGCTCTCTCTCTCCCTCTCTGTCTCCTCTTCTCTGCCTGTCTTGGGTCTGATCGACCTGGCGTCAGTCAGTCGCGGAGCCGTCTCACCCTCCGCTGAACGCCAGTATCACGCCGCGGGGATGCAGCCCCGACAATAACAAGACCTACTTTTCACACATCTAACATCTTCAGTCACTGTGTGGAAAACGATTATGTAACTGTGTGAAACAATGCTGTTTTTCCTCTCTAAATACGAAGAGCTTCAATCTCACCAGCTTCTTTTCAGATGACCAAGTTTGTTGTTGCAAATGTGGTGAAATGTTGCTTGTTTGATGCAGTTCAGACTAAGAAAGAAAGCAGAAAGGGCATCTATTCACTTCAGAGGCTCCCACAACATCCCTGCAGAATGTGGGAGAGTTGTTTGATTGTTCCTGTCTGTATGTATTATACCAGTAATTGCGTAATGAGGGAATTTGAGGACTTTTTCTGAACTCCTCCCACCCTAGTACCTCCCAAAATAGAACAAAAATCATCTTAAATGGGAATTTATAGGACACAACTAGATTAGCAGTTCCAATCACAGGCTATGATTGCCCCATGCAAAACCATTCATTCATTCTTCCTCTCTCTGTTTTTACTAAATAAAAGGGCTCTTCTTCTCCAAATTTGGCCAGTAATCTGTTGCAGCAGTTTAACTGACAGGCAGGCAAGTCTGTGGTTTATCTGTAGTGAACTCCTGAACTGCACAGTGTTAAGCCTGCCTCTCAGTTCCCCTCTCGCTTTGATTCTGATATGATAAGCTCTATTTATGTTGTCAGGAGAACAAAAGTGTCCAAGAGCAGGGTAAGCAGGAGCATGCTTACACATGCCATAATCTCAATTCTCACCTCAAGACATTAATGCACACACACACACACACACACACACACACACACACACACAGTTCATCCCCAATGCAGGCTTCCACACTGGTGGGCATGTGGAGGTATAATTTTGCAATGTCAAGAGTGAAACTTCCAACAGTTCTTCAAACCATCTCATTAATATTGCATGATAATGCATGAAAATAGCCTTCAGCCAGGGCAGCAGCAGCAGCAGAGGACATTAGGTGTCATTTCCTCAAAAGTGAGCAAAATCAGTCCATACATATGTGCATCAGAAATAATGTGTCATATTTAAGAAGAATTCAGAATACCTTTTAATATCTTATTTGGTCAACAGAGTTAAAGAGGTGTATTCAGTGTGACAAAATAATATTTTACAGATAAAAAAAAATACACTTCCTCAGAAAATATAAAGTTGAAATGCCTGACAAGTACCCTACAATACAGCATCTTAAAAAAAAAATACTGAGTAACATACACTACAGGCATTTGAGTAAATATTAAAGTAACATTACAGTGTTAATTAGCCCAGGAATACGTTAATTACTCAGAAAGCTAGGGTCAAATAATAGACATATTACGTGATGTGAAGCAAAACACAATCAAAGTATTTTCGGGTTTCATTAATCAAGTTCAGGGTCGCTGCGGTGAGGAGGGACTAGATTATCTTGAAGACCGGCGGAGGGAAACGTTCAGAGCGGAGGAGGCTCCTGTCGTAGGTGACGTCACGGCGCTGGCGACAGAATGTCTGAGTGAGGCGGGAGCGAGCTGCACGTGAATAAATCTGGGAAACAGTGCGAGAAACGAGGGTGGGGAGCGGGGAGCGGGGAGGGAGGGGCCGGGACGACGATGATGATGATGATGGTTATGAGTAGGAATAGAGAGAAGGCTCCCCTAACTTTTTTTTTTAGTTGAACGATTCCCTCTAACACACACACGCACGCACGCACGCGCACACACAGTATAAGTGTTATCAGCAAAATGTATGTTAAAGTATGTCTATCAAAAGTCAAATGTTCCCCGTCAGTGTTTTACTGTTATATCTGATGTTTTTTGGATTACTAATACTGCTGCATTGTTATATTACTGCTGTAGATGTTTAAAGTTTAGCTAATTTTAACTCCTTTATATACTGTTGGGTAGTTTTATCTACAGCAATGCATCATAATCTATAAAATAATCAGTTCCCTGTCCTGTAAGAACCAAGTATCTCTAGAAATGAAACTTTTCATGAGCTTAAAAAAAAAACAGCCCTGTTTTCAGCTTTGTGATGATGCATTTTCCAGCTGATCCAAAAGTGTTTTGAAATAGTAATAATTATTAATAATTAGCTCAAGATAAGAAATAGGAGAATTTTCTCAACATTAAAAAGGAACACTTCATTCTTTCAGTTTATCACAAACATTCAAATGGTCTTCACTGGACAAGAAGTGTGGGAAAATTGTAATCTGAAAAATAACTACAGCTGTCCGACAAATGCAGTGAAGTAAAAAGTTCAATATTTACCTGAGATGTTATGGAGTACAAGTATCTGATAGTCAACATAGTTATTATACAGATTTATTTATTTTTTTACAAACATAACATATAATTTGCTCACAAAATATTATGCATTGTCTTATCCTAAGTTTCCCGATATTATTATAAAGGTGTATTGAATTAATCTGCAGCTACAATATTAAGTAAAGTAGCAATATCACAAAGTAAAATTACTGGATTACAAGATAAATTAATCTCGTAATGTACTTTTACATCGTTGCTACCTCTAATTACGTAAAGACAAGACGGTTATACCAAAGGTCCTCGTCAGGACAATAAAACATTCCATATACATATTTTGAACAATTTTTTTAAGGAATTAACTGTTGAATTACATTGTGTTAAATTTGATCTAAATCTAGGTCTAGATACTGTTTCAACACCATCTCCACACTACAAGGAATAACATTGTTTGGGAAATAATATTTACTTGTTAGCCTATACATCATCAATACTGGAATCAGCTTTTAAATATATACACCAGATATAGTTTTTATACATAATTTGGGAACCATTGCAAAAGGTACAAATATATATAAATCTTGCAAATTTGATTACTTGGCTCAAAAGTGTCGGAAATTCTCTCATATGCTGCATGAAGCAGTCACAAAGCAAATATCTGCATTTTTAAAGTTGTTAACATGAAGTAAATTCTATTTTAATTCACACACATTCAATAATGCAATGGCTGGGATCAGGATTACGGAGCACTAAGATTAAAAATCAATTACCATTGCATGTGTACTTTACTTATGTACTTCTTATCATTATAGTGGTAAGGCTATGACAGTTGTCGTAATGGCCATGACAGCTGATACAGTAATGGCTTTATTATAGTCTGTATATTGCAATCCCGGTGAAACAAATAATGTTTTTCATGCATATTCTGAGCAGACAAAGAGAAGATGCAGTTATTTCCCATCCTTGGACTGGCCTTGCACTGTAGCGGTAAGAACTGAATGTGGAGGCAATTAGATGACAGTCCCCATTGTTGAGCCATCACACAGCAAGACACCAACCACTGATGGAGAAGAGAAAAGGCCAACAGAGGGGTCAGCTCCTTCCCATCTCTCTGAAAAGTACTAGTACATGTCACTTAGTGATCCAACCTCATGAAACCTGAGGCTGAAAGAGACACAGTAAGCATCCCGTGAATCTAAAGCCATGGCAAGACACGGGGAGATTTAAGGAGAGATAAGTTCATCACAACAACGTCATTTCCACATTAAACTGCGAACACATTGCAAGAATGTGGCAGCCTGACTTTAAGTGAACCAACTGAGTGGCTTCAAGGTGCAGTACGGTCATGTGGCAGTTTGGGGACATGGAGCTCTGCCCACCTTCTGCATGAGCAGTTGGCTTAGCTGGACCCTCCAACATCCATATCTGACAACCTGCATGGGGTTCACACCTGGCAAAAGATCCTAAATGGTCACTGCACAACAGTAATAATAAAAACAGCAGCACATTATGAGAGTTAACATTGACTAAATTGGGAATTGACAATGATTTCATTGAGAAGAAAATAAGGTAAAATACAAACCTCAGAGGAACTAAGGACACTTTCACACCTGTAGTTTGGTTTATTTGTTCTGGACCAAAATAAAGAAATATATATTTGTTTTTACACAGAAACTAAAAGCTGTAAACATGCTTACATGCATCCCCGCGTGGGACAGCTCTTGGTTTGTTTGTAAAAACCCTGTATGAACACGACCAGAAAATCTAGTATAAAAAGACACAGTTGAAACCGGTGAAAGTACTGTTAGAGTTTAAAACACTAATCCAGTCCATTTGGGGTTAAAGTCTACAGCCATGATTGGATCACAGTGAGTTTAACAATGCTATCTATGATTTATAACAGATTTGTGGAAGATGTCCCACCAATTGACTTTTAATCATTATCCTGGAGCAAAAACTTTTTCTTTTTCTTTATAAAAAGGCCCAAAATCATAACTGATAACTGATGCCTCCATCGATGGCAAATCCATTTCATTCAGACTGAACTTTTTTTTTCTTTTTTTTTTTTTCAGAAGTAGCGGCAGTAAAACTATTTTTACATAGAGTGGGATGCGATACGATACACTGTATCGTATCCCGTAGGGAAATTTGTTCTGGACTCCTTCCTCCAGATCCACAGACGATAAAAATCACACATACTGCATCGTAACAGAAAAAAAACGTCAAAATCTTAACTACACATTGCTTCCGTACACATATACATACACACACACACCTACTGACAATGCTGACCTATTGCACAACCCTCATAACCGACATCTACATTCATATTACATTACATGCAAGTGTTTTTTAACCCTCATGATTTTCATATTAGTCTGTACAAAGCAGGCGACCTGTGATTTTAACTGCACGGTCAAGTTACCATACCAGGCTGTGATACCATCTTATGGTGCTCTCTAATACTGCATGGTCAAATAATAACATAAACTTCTGATTACTCCGTAGGCCCTAAGTGTATGCAGAAAATAGAACAGTTTAATCTGGAGCAGAGACTTTTAACATGGACCCTCCAGCTGAGCGCACCCCCGAGGTACGTATAAGAGCGGACTGGAGTGACGGGTACATTGTGGATAACCACCGGCCTAAGGTCCCCCACTGCCGTTGGGTCCCCCACCATCTCCTCAGTCTTCCTACATTCAGAACAAGATGGTTGGAACATATAAATATTAAATGTGATCATTTAAAAAGTGTGTGTCAAGTGTACATTTCTTTGGATGCACATTTGTAATCACGACATAGAAGCAATGGGTCATACCTAAAACATTTATTTCGTTTTTCATTTTAGTTGAAAGCTCCAAAAAAAGCTATTAGATGTACCTTTAGGCTTATGTCATTTCATTACACATACTGCTCCCAAAGCTCAGGAATTAAATCTCAGGCTCAAATTTCATTTCTCATCCCGTCACATCAATATTTGGCAGTTAATCCTGTTTTACTGTCAAATGCAGAAATCACAATGATACAGGAGGGCAGGAAGGACAGATATGTTCATCTAAAAGAGCTCCTGCTCTTGAAATAGTCAAATACTTCTCCGCTCCCTCAACCCAAAACAGGACAAGAACTGCGAGGCCAACATGTTGCCTGCAACACGTGTAGACAGGACATTAACATTTGAAACACTTAGTAGTAGGCTCTATTAGGTCAGGGTTCATGCAGAGCGGGAGCCATTTAGAAACTTTGGAGAGCTGCCTGTCTCTAACCAGACGGAGGAAGAGCGTACTCACGGGTTAGGATTGATTACAACATTAACTCCATAGACTTCCATGAATTAGCACGGGGTTGAAATGCTTAACGATGACTGACACAAGTGTTAAGATGACACTCCTTCACACATGCAATTCATTTTGCCATCCGAGGGCTCTTGGCAGGCCCATCAAAAATGTTTTGCAGCAATGCGAGGCATGGCAGCAGCGCATCAGGCTAGCTCACATTTCAAACGGGTGGCTCATTTGGCACGGCTTTTTGCAAGTCCTTCTAGAAATAATGTCTGGGGTGGTAATATTTGAACGCTGTCTCCAGGGGCTCTCGGTTTACCTCTTCTACCTTCATCGCATGGAGACAGAGGATGCACCAATCAGAAGCGGACACTACCTTAAGTCCTACTAGCTTGCCACTTTGGTCACGGTATGGCCATTTACATGCAGTGCGGTTCATTGATAAGTTGCAATCGTGACGCGCAGGAATAAACCTCATCTGGCGCAATTTCCAGCGTCGCTCAAACACACTTGATCGATTGTTCTCACAGGTCTTTTAAAAAGGTTTGATCATTGGTCCTCTCACTAGACAATTCTGTATTTCCAAATCAAAAGTCACTGTGTAAGATGAGACTCCCTTGAGGACTGCGTCTGCAATTCAGTTAACCCGCAGAAGAGATTCCCTGGGCTCAGTATGGAGGGTGGTCTGCCCTGCTTTATTGAGAAGAAGTGTTTGAGTCTTGGGGAGGGGAAGAGTCTGACAGCAGCTGTCACAGTCACTTGTTAGATGGAACAGTTAACCCGAGATAAAACAGCTGTCAGTCAAAGCACTCGCGGCACATTTTGTACAAGGGGGTGGTGACACGATGAACTTCAACCAACTGTCGACGCTTGTGGACAAATGGCAGTTCACCTGTATGCTGGCCAGCTGTCCTGCACTATACAGGTGCACTCTCCGAAGCATTTCTTCACTAAAGGAAGTGTCTTTTTGTCTTAGCAACACATTTTGCATTTGATGTTGTTACCCGTGTCTGTGAATTCCTCTAAAATTGCACAGGGGTACACGGCTTTATACCTGCAAAGCATTGGCGTGGAGTTTGGGGTGTTTCTCTTTGATTAATGAATTTGTGCTTGAAATTTTATACCTTTGAAGACCCTTCTGACTTCAGCTGCTGAACGAAGGCTTGCTGATACCTGCAGGCAAGTCACATTTAAAAAAGAAAAGAAAAAAAAATTGTTAACGAAACATTGAGTAAGATGGTATGCAACGAAGGTCTCAAGCGAGATCCAATCTTACACCAGGCCAACAGAGGCACAACACGACCACTTATAAAAAGTAGTTACTTCAGAAAGGACAGAAACATTTACAGTTTCAAGCTTTTGGTTTTATTTTAAAAAGGAAATGTCGACATTTTTGGAAATACGCTCATTTGCTTTCTTGCCTAGAGTTATTCGAGAAGATCGATACCACTCTCATATTTGTACTGTCAATATCAAGCTACAGCTTGCAGTTGGTTAGTTTAGCTTAGCATAAAGACTGAAAACAGGGAGAAAAAGCTAGCCCAACTCTGTCTAAGGTAACACAATGCACATACCAGCACCTCAAAAACTCACTAATTAAACACATATCACATTTGTATATTCTGTCAAATAAAAAAAATAAAATAAAAAGTGTTAAAGCATCAAGTTAAGTTTTACAGAGGCTTATTGCCAAAATGTTTCTTTATTCAGAAAGTTAGCCAAGCAACAAATCTAAACCCACCTAATAAAAAGGTTTATAATTTGATAGCATATTTTACAGTGGACTGGACACCTTGTGATAGATCATCATTGGAGTGAGCAGATAGTCTGAGTCATCTGACAGCAGCGCTGAAGAATGTCAGGGTCACACTCTCAAGCAGTACATTTCAGTATTTTGCTGGATCTTATGCCAAAGGTATTTCCATGTCGTCTGGAACAGAAATGTAACATTCCATGGTGAAATAGTCTCCAAAATGTCCTCATCAATCAAAGTGCATGAATAAGTACACTTTGTTATACAAGGAGACTCAGAAACCTTTAACTAGTCTTTTTGTTTGTGACCTATTAACACCAAGCAGAGCTACAGTAGATGAAGTATGATCACAAATACTTTCCCCGAGATCACACAAGAAACCTCTCTCCAGGGTAATGTCTTGCGTCAGATCAAACCTGCATCCTGCTAAGCAGATCACCAAGCAGATGTTCCCTCTGTACAAGCAGGCTGAGGTCATACCTCAGGAGAGAAGGGGGGGGCCTGTACATCTGCAGCTGGCTGCTGGAGCATTGTAAGCGATAGCCATCGTGACATCACCTCTTCCTGGTTTGGCCTCCAAAGACAGATCTGCAGGGCAAAAATAGACCGCTCCTCAAACAAAGCTGATGACTGATTGTTTGCAGCGAAAATGATTACGCCAGTGGATGAACCACAAGGACATTTAAGGGTCAAATGTCATGGAGTAAAGAAAAGAGCTGTGAATGGATTATGAGATGCTATACAACTCTGTTAAATTAATTTAATGCCAATATTAAATAAAAAAGACATTTCTATCTAATATGAGGCACATTAATGGTCCGTATGGGACTGATGATTGTTGAAGGTCTTCTGTATATTTCATATTGTGTAAGCTTACCTGTATACCGTAGATTATGCATCCATTGAATCTTTCCAGCAGAATGTAATTTAAGATAGCCGCATGGCTTCTGGGATGTCAATGGCAGTCTGTCCACCAATTTGGTCCAGAATTAAGTATCGCAAAAACAACTATTAGATGGATTACCGTGACATTCTGTACAGACATTTGTGGTTTTCCAGAGGATGAATAGTAATAACTCTGGTGATCCTTAACTTTTCGTCCAGCACCATCATTGGATCAAATTTTCCATTTATCCAATACTTTGGTTTATGACCAAATACCTTAAAAACAAAAACAGCATTCCCATCAGCCTCAGCTGCACTTTGTATTAATGTTATCAAGCAAATGTTACTTCAGCATTCTGACATACTAAGCTAGGATGGTGAACATGCTAGCATTTTAGCGTTGTCATTGCGAGCACGTTGCCATACGTCTTATTTACTTTGATGTATTCTGTATGCCTTGGTACAAACTGAATGTTGTTGACTGGCTTTGTTAGACTGGAAAGAGGAAGAGAGACGGGACGACATGAAGAAAAGGGCCAAAGGTCGGATTCAAACCTGGGTCGCTGCGGTAGATGGGCCACCCGCTGCTCATTTGAAGATATATTTGTTTAAATATTTAGAACATTTTTATACATTTTCTGTAGTAGACTAATCGATTAGTCTAATAAATAGTGGATAGTGAAATAGTGAAAAATAATGGGCAACGACTTCGATAATTGATTCGTCGTTAAAGTGATTTTTCATGAATGGCAGAACATGTAGTTTCAACTTTTCAAATATGGAACATTTTTATGATTTTCTGTTTTATATCATATATAAAAAAAAAAAAAAAAAAAGAAGGTGATTATCTTTGAGTTTTGGACTGACAAAACAAAAGACATTTAAAGACATCACCTTGGACCTGGGACAATGGGATGGACTTTTTTCACAATTTTCTGACATTTTGTAGACCAAATGATTAATCAATTGATAATAATAAATGATAGTTGATAATGAAATTGCAGCCCTATTGAAAAGAGACGAGTGAAAATGTTTTGTATGTTACAGCACTCATAAATACATAAGAATAGGACACTAGCTAAGTTAGTCTAACTCAATGGGTGTTAAGCTGGCATTTTCTCGACTGTTGTATCAGAAACACCATATGAAATGACTTCAGGCTAAAATCTTCTATCACGATATAGATCATTTCATATCTCTATAACAATATGTATCACAATATAGCATGTTTTAAATATTCTATTTGAAATAACCACATGGTAAAGCCTGTTTTTGTATACCCCTGTGTGAATTAAATACTTGACAAATACAAGTATTTTCTAATTTTAAGAACTTTAGTGCAAAAATGAACATAATAGTTTTCAGTGAAATTATAGAGGGAAATATAAGGTTATAGGCCTAGCCTTTATCGCAACATAAACAATATTGAAAAATATATACAATGTTTATATAGTTTTGACGATATATAACAGCCTATTGCCCAGAATGTTGCCTCCCGATTGCGAATCACTTGCTAAAAATGTAATATGATTCTAAACCTTTTTCTGAGCCAATGCTTATTGAACCCATAACAACAGCAGGTCACGGAGCAATAAATGAAGTAAAGCACACACATGGCCAACCTGGGAATTCCCTCCTCACACGGGGGACTCGGGGACAGAAACTGTACCCAGACACTGAGATGATGTCACCGATCTTTAACTGATCCCTGTGGTTACAGCTGTCATGTGACCAGGACAGAAGTGTACGTGTGTGATTAACAGGGACTAGAGGAGGTGAATAGGTTTTATTGGGACTTGAACAGGATCAGACATTTACTGAACCAGCTCACTTAACTGCCCAACCTTATTAGATAACCCTCCGTCTAAACTCCCATTCATTTCATTTCATTCCCGAGTAAAGTAACCGAGGCTGTGCTCATGTGGGAGTGTGGTGTCATCTGTTAATTTCAGACAGATAAGTGCACCCCCCCCCCCCATCAGTTTAAAGACTCGGCCCTTGGGGTGGGGGCTCATCGATCATGACCATTTACAACAGTCCTTCCTCTCAGGACATCAGAGCAACACTCCTGCTCGACCCAGTTAGCGCAGACACCTTCCTTTGACCTGCTCTATACGAGTGCTTTCTTTATCATCAGGTGTACAGGATGACAAACGTTTCTCCTCACAATAAGATAAATATTGTGTTTTAGTGCCCAAAGATGGCTAACCATCAGTTACACTCGTCACTGAGTCCCTACCATAAACAGAAATGATGCATTGTGTTTTGATAGATGCACAACGCCACGTTTAAATCCATTTAATCTCATATACCTCAGCAGAAAAGGAAATTGATTTTCCTAAACCACCCATCTAGAGCTCCATTTATATTTCACATATACAATTTCAAGGATGATAAAATGCACACAGCAACAGTAATACACAATCCTTAAAATGGGACCATGATTATGTTACCAAATTATGGTGTCCATGATTGACTGCATAGCCCATAGACTTTGTTACAATCAATACAAGTCCTTTGACAATAATCAAACATAAAGAGAAGATACAAATAATCACGATAATTCATCGTAAAATCATAATTTGTCTGCATAGCTTTTTAATGAAACTCATTTGTTACCGTTTTGCATACATGTATACATACTATATATGTGGTCAGACAGAGCTGCCCACTGATACAGGAGCAGCTAACTTAAGTAGATCCTGAGCTCCATCTAGTGGCGAAAAGTGTCAGTGAAAGAGTTTACAGATGTTAATGTATATGTAATGTATCTTAATGTATACCAAGTAGCTTTAAAAGCACTTAATATCTCCACAGCTGGAAATGTCAACTTGGTGCAATTATTCTAAGATAATGTCCTAAAATATCCATACAATTTCATTAAAAAAAAGGTATAGAAATACTTGCAACAAGCACCGAGACAACTTCTGCATTAGTTGTTGTTGGTGTTGCTATTCATTTGCTTTTGTTCTTCCTCAAAATGACAGGTAATAATGTGTTTGTGCATGACATGGCTACATGGATTCATGAGCTAGGTCTTTAAACCAGTGTTCAGTGATATTATTATATATATCATGTACCATGTTGTTTCAGCACCAGCTCACCTAATTACATCAGTCAGGAGTTACAATAATTACCAAAGATGTCAAATGACGACTTTTCTTTTTTTTTTTTTTTGTATCTGTATGCAGTGTCGTTTGTGTCGAAAAGCTAGCAGTTAGCTACGTTAAATCTCATTATTTATATATGATACATATCATTATTCAATATCCAGAGGGTGGTGGGCACCGAGGTGATTCATCTCAAATTATCCCCTAAAAAAGACAGACTTTAAAATGTATAAAGGAGCCTAGAAGACAATACACAACGTTCATGGTGACCACAGTTTTTACTACTCAAATACGAACACGTGACGACAGCAGTTCTTATCAATTAGCCAATCAAATCGAATCAGATTGCAACAGGTAATCAGCTCGGCTTTGGGCATGCGCACTGTTGTTTCCCCACACTCGATGCAGCTATCATCACATAGCAGCCTCTGGAGCACCATTTTTAAAACTATTACATCCAGCCACTGCCCTTAAATTGCACAATTTACACACTAACATGTTTTATGTCATGCATTAATCCAGAATTGTATTCATTTTGAAGTTACTCAGAGAGCCTACCACTAAAAACACACGTTTTCTGCTGCCAGCAGGTGGCGCTTTGTGTCTGTTAAAGTAAAATGATTTCAATTTACAAATATGGTATTTAATGTTGAATGTTTAAAGGATGACAGTTTTATTTGGCGAATGTGTGATTGTTGGACCATATAATAATAATGAAGGTCATATAAATGACATATTTGTTTGAAAAATGTGCATTTAATGGCCCTGCATTGTGCTTTTGTTGGTCAAGAATATGTTTTCTGTGCTACACCATCTATGTAGTTTGTTTGAATCCATGTCAAACGGTCATTTGTGATCAGCAAGCCGTGGTCCCGTAGAGTTGAAGGATTATTATAAAGCTGCAGGAGAAGAATAAATATTTTTTCCGTCCCCTTGATCCAAAGTGAATCAAAGTCAACCTCCGTGTCTTCCTGTCATTTACTCTCGGCAGAATAAAGAGGAACTTTTGTTATACTGTGTGTGTGATGCTGTTCCAATACCGACATCACAAGGCAGGAAATCTGAGGGAGAAACAAGATTAAGATGATAAAAGAGGAAAATACTATTAACATTGTGAGTCACTGGATGAACCTTTTTGAATACAGCCCCTGTCTGTTTATCTATTATCACATTAAGAGAGCAACTCCATTTGAGACCATGTGCAGAGAGCTTTTCCTTTTCAACTGCTACACAACACTCCCTTTAATGAATACTTTGAAGTTTTGCTTGAGCTGACCCTCGTTAGTTTTGGGGATCTGTTTCACATACAGAGGCTCCACAAAAGGAGTTCATCCTCCAGGATCTTGGTACAGTTGTTTTGAATCTCTGTATCACAAAAATAAGACAATAATCTCTTGTCAGTGCGGGGAGTCATGAAGCACATACATCATGTACATCATGTGCAAAGATCCTGGAGGAAATGCAACTGTGGAAAAGCGTCCTCCTCCTTTGTTGCCTGTGTACTCTCCTGGCTGTGTGGAGGTAAACACTTGTGTGTATATATACCCACTCACATTCCTTTTTAGTCATCTTTATACATTAAAAAATGTTAGTGTGTGAACACAGCTATCATAAAAGACAAACTAGTAGGTAGTGTAACCTCTTCAAATCTGGTTTGTGTTGGATTGACACTCTGGAACTTCATTAGCAAGAATAGTGTGTTATTGGTAAAATAGGGTATTATTCATTAAAATTCACCTTTTTTTTGTTTCCAATCTGCTGCTAATGTTTTAAGACTTTACAACTTCATTATTTGGCATAAAGTATTTTCCGCTGTGTAAATGTTCATATTTCTCAGCTGAATGTTAAAGTTGAGGGCTTAAGATAGCTAACGAGCTAGCTATCATTGTGTGTGTGTGTGTGTGTGTGTGTGTCCCAAATATTCACCTTTATCTCTTCATTTCTGTATGTAGACTGATTTTTCAAAAATGAAAGTTGAAGCTCGGTGGCTCCAAGGCGCTCTTCTGGCAAAAAGTTGAAAGCCTTTAATAAGATGCCTATTTCATTGTGAAATTCTAAAAATCATTTTAAGATAGAGCTTTATCTTGTGCCTTGGACTGTTCTTTTATTATTATTTTACACCCACTTTAACACTCGGTGACTCAAAATATACAAACCAGAGCACTAGAAACATGCATATGACTTCATTTCCGACCGCGCCGCTTTGTTTGCACATCTTCTGGTTTTCCATGAGATGTCAGTGTTGCACTGCAGACAGTTACCGTCGTCGAAAAAGTTGAAAGGAGCCTTTTGAAAGTCTCTTGGCAGCACCTGACTCACAGCTAAACACTGGTACATTTAGATGGAAAATTAGACTCTCACTCCGGCTTCAAGAAACATTCCATGTCAAATTATTTAAACTTTTCCGTCAAAATAGACTACATTTTTTCGAGAAACTTTTTAAACTGAAATGCTTTGCCAGTAATTCATGGACCTAATATGGAGGCCAGTGTTGATTTCTATGGTGCCAAAATAGACAGAGTAAAGCCTAAAGTAAAACAATATCTCAACCAATGGTTCATAACATCTCAGCGATGGGACAGGCTGCCAGCTGTGGTCGCAGTGCGGTCAGGTTGAGGTGAGGTTTTGAGGTTGTCGGTTCCTCCTCAAGTTTAGCTTAAGTGGAAATTGAGGTTCGGTTTGGCCTCCCTCGTGTGGGTTTAGAAATGGAGTGGGAAATCGGGGGGAAGTTTCTTGAGCAACACACTGTTACTCTGCATCGGCAAAAGATAGATAAAGACAACAATTAACAGAACATGAACATGTGTTTTTGTCGAGATCGGGGGTCTCGCACCGTCCTTGTGTTCTGCATTGTCAAAAAAGAAAAAAAAAAAAAAAACCAAGCATGTGAACATGCAATCTTAGCACTACAGTAACAAAACAATTTCCACTTATTGACGTTTTTAGCATAACACACTGTTTTCATTTCTCAGTTCCACTCTGAAAGTGTGTCCCCATGGGCAGGGTGGGGTGGCGGCTACAGAGTGAATGGGAAGGTATTACACAGCATGACTACAGTCCGTCTCTGTGTCTACATCTATGTTCCCCGACTACTGCCCTTGTGAGCTCACCGGCCACTGACAGGGATTTGGCTGCTGTCTGCTCTCACTGAGTGATTCCCCAGCGGGACAACCTGCCAAGCGCCCGAGCTTGCCAGCAACCCTCTCATACATTCCTCAACAGAGTAGCCGCTGCCAGCTCGGGTGGGTGCCACCCAGTGCTTCCTTATAGCTGCCCCAGACACCTGAACTAGCACAGGAGTGGAGGAGACAGAGAGAGAAACAGGGATCGCTGGAAGGGTGCATGGTGGGAGTGAGAGCTATGTTAAATAGCAAGCAAACAGCCTCTGCAGCTGTTGTGACCTTTTCCACAACGATTTCACTGTTTCAGCTTCCAGTTCAGCACTAATTAAAACTGTGCCCATCCCTCTCCTTGCCAGAACTTTCCTCACACACCTTTATATATGCACACATGGATTCAGACCCATGCTCTCTCTCAAAGATATACACATCCCAGAACCTCCAACCCCTGCACATTACTCCAAAATTGCCCCTGCCAACAATCGCTTATTTTCACATTCAGCAGATACGGAGCACTGTAAGCATTCATTCGGTGTCGTGTTTCTGGCCATTCACTCTCCTTTTAACTCTGATTTTGGTCTCCACCAACTATATAATATATTATATGGTATTTGGCTCTTTACGAATGTCGTCCTGCCGATACAGCCGTCAGATCAGAAAAGGCTCGTTCTAGAGGACGTAGACAATCAATGTATTTTGTCCTAAAAAAATTTAAGAAACCTGTTAGCTAAAACGCTTTGTATAGATGATCTGCAGAATCATCTATACAGTTTTGGAAGTATAGTGTACTATAGTGTACCAAACGTCTCTGTTAAGATACTAAAACTGGCCCTAAAAGTGAGAACCTGTCCTGATGTTGAGGCCAGGTTTTGTGCTCTGGACCACGAGATCACACATTGCTCAAAGTATGGTTATTTTCATTATTTAATAATTTAACAGTACTCTTTAAAATGTCAGAAAACTGTGAAAAATGCCCATCACATTATCCCTAAATCCACAGTAACATCTTCAAATGGTTTGTTTTGTCCAACTTATAGCCCAAAACTTAAAAATATATTTAGCTAACAAGTATTTAAAACATAGAAAAGTAACAAATCAGTTTGAAGAATTTGATTTGCTTGAACCTGCAAACGTTTGGACTTTTTTTGACTAATGAGGACTATACTATAATAATTTCCTCGCTAACAGGAAGCAACGTCTTCTCTCCGTACCTTGGAGGACACACATGTTGTAAAGAACAGAAATATATTGCTTTTCTCAGTGGTTGGGCCGTAATTGCCGCACAAAAGAATAATGAAGTGTGTTGGCTTCCAAGAGAAACCTTTGGTCCCAGCCACTTCCCTTCACCTTCTCCAGAGTGGGCATTCCTATATAGATTAGCTGAAAATCTTTCCTGTTCTATCGAGGATAATCCCCCGAACAAGGCTGCCCGGCTCTCATATTAAGAATGATTTAGGCACAGTGAATTCCTGTCAGGTCAAGGCTCCACTTTCATGTTATGATGTGGCTGTTCCAGTTGTTATACGTACCTTCTGGAGAGAATAGAAGCAGACAGAAGAAAAGAAACTTTTTTCTTTTTTTTTTTTTTACTGTTCAAACAGAGTTCAAAGTCATCATGTGGATTTGAAACATGAATTAAGGTCACTGATACACGACAGCTCAGTCCATTTGAAAGAAAGTGTGTGTGTGTGTGTGTGTGTGCTGGAACAAGGGTGTCTGGGAGTTAACTTCTTAAGACGTTTGAGGTCTTTCGGATATTTCCACATCAGGTTTTCCTTCAGCCTCACACACACTACCCACCGCATAGCAGAACATTCATCGGGAGTGTATTAGTATGAATGAGAATTACAAGGAAGTGCGGGTGCGCATTGTGTTTTTTTTCCTCCCGGGGGTCACAGAAGAGAGTGACTCACATGTATTTACTCCACATAATGTGATTTAAAAGTGACTGAGAGGACAGTGCTTCCTTTAAGATAACAGGAAGCTTTAATTATCCCCGTGGCAAAATTGGGTATAGTGGGTTAGTTAAGCTGCTGTGATGTGATTCTATTTTCATTTCTAAACTGAAACAAATGAACCTAGTTCATTTCTCTTTGGCAGAGATTCGTGAATACGGGGAATGGTTTGGCAACAGAACCAATAAGCTCAGCTTTATTTAGTTCAGCTCATTTTAGTCAAATTCAATAGTGTATAAAAGAAATCTAGGAGGATTGCTGAAGGCAGTGAGCTGTCACACTCTCTCTACTATACTGTAGATTTTGTAGGCAAAGGCAAGCAAGAGAAAATGGTTTCCTAACAAGATTTATAATTTTACGCCAAGGGTTCAAGCTTTGGCTCATTCCCCCTGAGTGGGATTGGTCAGCATTTATAATTTTAATTCATTCATGGAAACACTGCACTGTGTTCCTCCTTATAGTGACTGTGTGTCAGGGAAGAAATGGGTCCAATAGGGACATAATACCAGAATTAGCCGTGGAAAAGCCTCCTCTGATGGAGCACAGGGAGAAAAGACTGGCTTATTTCAAGCTGAAGTGAAAAGGACAGTATGGGCAAGACAGGGGTTTTAGTGGTTTTACAGTTCAGTGGTGGTGTTTGAAAGCACGGTCTTTCAGCAACGTGGGTGGCACGGTTGTTCCTAGCATCTCTGCTATTGTATTGTCATTGGCTCTATGCACTTGTCAGCATCATTGCTCACTTTCTCAGGATAAATGTTGATTTTTCTTTATATAAGGAAAGCCGAGGCAGCAGCGCTTTGATTCGTGAAATTGCCATTGCCTCGGTGTGAGAGCTTGTGTCACTGCAGATGACATGTTTATTGTTTTCTTTTATTTTGCGGAGGCCAATCTGCACGGCTGTAGCGCCACTGTTCCTGTAGCTACTCCTCCATGCGAAATCTTGTGTGTCGTGTAAACAGAGAACCAGAAAATAACAAGCACAAGAAAAGGGAAAATTTCCACCCCGGCGTCATCCTCCTTTTTTCTCCCTCGCCCCTTTCAGTGTACCCACCACTTGTTGTCCTTTATTTGTGGCCTAAGTGCTTTGGCATTAAATCTTATTATTTTTTGGTAAATAAACCAGTTTCTGGTTGGAATTACACACAACTTGGTGTGAGGTCCTTTTCAGAAAGGGGCCTGGATCCTTTTATCTAAAATGTTTTCTATTTCTGCTTTTGTAAGACACTTTTGACTGCTTTGAAAGAGAGAAACAAGGTTTTTCTTGCGTTTCTGGGGGTGAGGTTGGGGATTTTTCTCAGCATTGTGGTGAGATTTATTCGAAGAGGCTGCATTTTTTCCTGATTTCCCTCTTTGTTCTCTGTAAGTAGTTCCAGGTCCCCCCTCACACACACACACACACTCACTCATCTGTGTGTGTGTGTGTAAACGTGCATGAGGCTCTGTGATTTCGCACATGGGTGTATGTGTGTGTGTGTGTGGAGCACATGTGTGAATGTGTGTGCGTGAGGGTGAGGCGGGGACTTGATGTGACACCTGCTGTTGGGATGAATAGGGTCAGTGGCAGGGCCCTTCAGCAGGCAGCAGCTGCTTGTTCTCACTGCAAGCTCGACTCTCTCAGCGCTCCAAAGCCTCCAGGACTACAAGTGAGGCCCTGACACAACACATAGTGCCCCCTACCATCATCCACTATCATTACAGTTATTATCTCCCAAGTATTGCAATTCCCCCTCTCCCAGGGTCACAATCTTAATCGCTGGGACGGAAACGTGAAATTGACCTGAGGAAAACATCAAAAACGAACTTCAATTTCCATTCTTGCGCTCTCTGAACGCAGGAAGAGGTTTCCAGACAGCTGCTGACAGACAAAGATTCTTGGTATTTGGTTGGTCTGACCTGTCTATGCTCTCTTGCTGTGTGGTAGTCTGCCCTGCGTGTGACTTAGTAGGTCTGAAAACATTCCCTGTGGCATAACAGAGGAAGAGGGCAGAAGATAAACAGCGAGGTACGAAAACATCAGTCTGCGTTTTTAGGAGGGGTTTCGAATGCCTCTAAATTTACGTTGAATGAGTCGTCTTTTTTTGATACATTTTTAATTGGAAACTCAGAAAAATAGCATCGTACTAACCTTATACAGACATATCGTATGGTAGACATACAAATAACAGTAAATATCCTTTCACAGCATTTAGTCTCACCCACATTCTTCAGAGTTCAGTGTGAAGGCAGCAGAGATATATCTTCCCTTATCTATCCACCAGAGGTCAGCCTTTTATTAACAAATTGTGGTGAAGTCTCTCAAAACTGTTTTTTTTTTTTTTTTTTTTTTTTCCATGAAAAAAAAACTTAATGGAATATCTAATAAATTACCAGTGAATCACGAGCAAATGTTTGCTATTGTATGCAGCACTTTGTTGGACGGAGTGAGCTCCACATGCGCTAACATGGTGGTGTTTCTGTGACACTGGTGATGCCAGCGCAAGGAAAACCCTCCTGTCATCACAGTCCATTTGGGCTGAAGAGCACGCAAGCAAAGTACAGAGTGTGGTCCACGTTGTGTTGTTAAATGAAGGGTTCTTTCAACAGACGTCAAACAGGCAACTAAAAGTGCTGGGGGTATTCCAGGATTTTTGTCTTGCTGACCGGGGAAGAGAAATAACAGCCTTAAACAGTAAAAGGGTTCCAGTTGTGCTGAAAATCATTAGCACTACTTAACAAACTACTTTGCTCTGTCCTGAACACCTCTCACTTTACCCTCTGATGTGGCGTGCCCCCCTTTCGTTTTGAGCCACGTAAGAAGTAGCTCTAAGATGAAGGTTGTATGGGTTTGGTCCTTTTAGAGAGTTTGTAGTTGAAGTACATGGCAGCCTTGGACTGTAGGGCTCTCCTGGGCCAGCAGGTGCGTCCGTTGCCGAAGAAGTCCTCCAAACACTGACAGGTGTAGGAACCATCTGTGTTGACACACTGAGCATGGCGGCTGCACTGGTGAGACCCGATTAAACATTCATTCTTATCTGCGGAGCGAGAGGAGAAGGGAGATGTTTATAAATGAGGAATGCTTGTCAGATATTTAATCATTTCTTATCGGGCTGCTTCATAGCTCGAGTCAAACCAGATCAGCATGGAGAGAGAGCAAAGTGTCTGTTTCAAACCTGCTCCAGAGATAATTTTGCAATGCTCATCACATGGACGAAAACAAAAACAGCACGTGGGTGAGCCCACAGCTGAGTGGGAGAGCTATGAGGGCTCATCAAATAAACATGGTCTCTGGATCCTTTGCTGCCAAAGCACATCTTCACATGATCCCTCTCTGTGCCAATTAACACAGATGAGGAGAACATGTGGAGCCGTGCTGTGATCCATTTAGTCATTGACAGGATTGGACATGGAACAGATCTGAACGTGGATTAAGAAAAAAAGTCTTACACTGTGGACTAGTGGTCTAAGACGCATAATGTGTCGTTTTAACTGGGATTTATGTCGCATGATATCCCCTTTACTCTCTCCCCCACATTTCCTGTTTAGCCCTACTGTCAAAGTTAACTTCACACATACCTTAAAGGGGACATTTGATGCTCATTTTCAGGTTCACTTGTATTTTGGGTTTCCATTACAACACGTTTAGATGCTTTTATGTTCAAAATACACAGGATTGTTCTCATACTGTCTCTCTGAATATATCTGTATTCACTCTCTGACTGAAATGCTCTGTTTTAGCGCCTGTTTCTTTAAGCCCCCCCCCCTCCCTGCTGTTTGCTCTGATTGGTCAGTGTTTCTGGGTCTTCCGCATTGGAGCTCTCTGCGCCTCTGCACCATCCCTGCAGCTGGGAAATGACTGTAATGGCACCGTAGCGGCACTTTCTACCTATATATTGAATTGTTGTGACATCACAACCTTAAGGCAGTGACGGCTCATTTAAAGGCACAGTTTCTGAATACAGCATGAGCATTTTGATACTTTCCTAGTATTTCAACAACACCTAGACCTGCTGTATAATCAAAAAAAGACATGGAAATATCACTTTTTACATTTTGGGACTCAAGCACATCCTTACATATACCACCATTTTATGAGATTTCATGAGAAACATGTGACCATCTGCTTAACAAAAATGGGGAACTACTGGATATTTAAGTGCTCCAAAAACCACATTATTCATTATTATAATTTACTTTGTTTAATAACAAATGAAGACCGCACCTCGACATTGCACCGAGCCCTGGAGCGTCCCCATCACGAAGCCGTCTTGGCACACACAGACAAAGCTGCCGAAAGTGTTCTTGCAGGTCTGCCGAGCTGGACACACATCGGCCTCCCGCTGACACTCATCGACATCTGCAACACAAACATGTGTCAAACACCAGCAACACATTTGGATTTCATTGCACAACAGACCACATTTTTAACCTTCTAGTCCGCACAACACAGCTTAAAGCGTTCTTGCCTTTGCTCAAAACAATAATTACCTTCAAAAAAGACACGAGAGGCACAAATGAGTACCTTGACCTTGCAACCCCCTCTTTGTACTGAAGCTTTGAAAGGTGCACTGTTCAAAAACAAGGAATGACCCAAACACACAAATGCTTCACTTCAGGTGTGCAGAAGAAGGTCCTTTATGGCGTCTTCTGGAACATATTTATGAATTACGACACACAAATAAATGGTTTTCTCAAAATATATCAGTCACTGGTGACTTTGGACTGAGTTACACGTTTATTATAGACAAAGCCAGCTACAGCTATCTTTTTAAAGATATGTATTTAAAATGTATTTGCAGCATAGTCTTTTTTTCATCCCGCATGAAATGGAATATGAACCAAAATACCCAATAGTCTGGCAGGCCAGTGTATCCTACTTCTTTACTAATACTAATTAGTATTATTACTACATTCAAGTTTGACGTAAGGACCCATAAATACAACCTGTACTGCTCCATGTATAGTACACTGCCTGCTTCTTCCACGCTACTTTAAACACAATTGTGCATCGGCGAGACAAAAGCTTTGATTTTTACTCTGTTTTGGACGTTGAATTTTTCCCACCTAAATCTCTCCCACAGTGTGAAAATGTCCTAACAGCCGTGAGAGGCCGTTGAGGGCTTGCTTCATTACAGGACAGAAGGTGTCTGCTGCTGAGTTATCGAGGGGGGGGGCTTAGGTCATAAAGCAGTTGGACACTGAGGAGAGGGTCCAGGGTATGTTTTTCTTTACATGAGGTAATTAAAGGCTTTTACCATTGGGTGGACAGACCCAGTGGAGAGGTGCTACTGCTAAGTTCGCTGCAGGTAGTTAACATAGTGTGCATGTGAAGCTGTGTGCATCACCTGCTCGACAAATGCAGCCAAATAGAAACGATCAGGCAAAGCATGATGGTGGACAACACGCACATTAAAAGATAAATGCTAACTGTATTAATAGAAGAGTCATGACAATATGTAAATACATGTGTTGCTATAGGGATTCACTATATAGGAACTTTCCCAGTGAGAGTAAGAACCTTTTTTTTACTCAGGAACTTAATGCCAGGGTGGGTAATGTATTTTAAAAATGTTGTTTTTGCACCGTAGTTCCCTCAACTGTGAAAAGTCCCTCTGGTGGTAGTGGGGTTAGCAGCCCTGATTGATGCTCATTGGTAAAGTACACATGTTGGAGATGAATCCTTGTGGGGCCACAGAGAAGATTTCACGACGAGCTTTGTTTATCCTGCATTAACGGATATTTTTGGCCACTTGTAGCAACTGTTAACGCTTTAACCCTTTTAGCCAATACATTGAACTTGTTAGCAAACATTTGCCTCTTTACTCGAGAAGCAGATGTAGCAACATTAGCATTATTTTGGAGTCGAGTTTGTGTCCATCTGATAAAGTCCAACATTCGCGCTCCTTTTAGCTTTGTTTTGGTCTGGACCAACTCCTGAGAAAAGTATCTGACTGTTTAGCTTCTATAATGCTCCAGCTACACTATGTTCACAAGCTAGTCGCTAACTTTGTCTGTCTGCCGTTTGGTCCACGGTAGCTAGTGACAGTGAGTTTTTAGAGTTTATCTCTTAAAAACAGGGAAACCGGGTTGATGAGGTGCGGTGAGAAAGAGCAATAACAGAAAAGTTGTGGGCAAAACCAAAACAATGAGCTGAAAGACGCTAAATGCCCCTGAAGCTGACGGGTGATAATTCCCTGTGGGTTCATCACTACTAGCTGAAATTGATTTCAACACATACACTAATGATAGGTTAGGGCTAAATAACAACCCCACATAAACATGATGTCAGACTGAATAATGAAGTGAATAAAAAGGGCAGTTCAGGCTTACAGATCACGCTAACATGAACCATGAGAAGCTCATAATCTAAACAAGTAGTGATGCACCGAGGGGTGTTTCTGAAGGAGCATTACCTTCACAGGTCTTGTTGTCAGCGGCCAGGTGGAGGCCGGGGGGACACAGACAGCGCACCGCTCCCCCTCTCGCCATCTGGCAACCAAGCTGGCAGCGCAGGGAGAAACATGCGGCCTCTCCTGGAAGACAGACAGGGAAACACTGGCTGAGGATCGGTCAGAGATGGGCCACTGGATCACAGCTCAGGACACACACACGCACGCACACACACACACACAGAGTCTCTGCAACACTGGGACTGGTAATGAAGCCATAAACAAAAATTAAAAACTAGAATCTGTATCTTACATAAATCACTTATTTACATTTGGTGCCCTTTAAATCCCCTATCACCGCCTATCTTTGTTATGATATTACTTTTTATAATATAAACTGTGAATTTCTGTCATAAACATTTATGTTAGCCTAGAAAGGTGTGTAAACACAGTACCAACTCCTCAGATACGTTAACCTCCTATTATGGTATAAAGATGGCAGACGGCCTTTTGTGTAAAACTGATCCGACATCAGAAATGTCACCTGTCAGTTTACAGATCTTTATCATTTGGGTTTTATGTTTTAAATGTTCTGTTTGAACAGGAATTTACTCACTGGTGCAGGTGTATCCATCTGTGAGTGTGTACCCAGGTTCACAGTAACAGCGATAGCTACCGTGTGTATTCATGCAGCGCTGGGAACACGGTCTCTCCAGGAAACCGCACTCATTCACATCTGGAGTCAATATGAAACATTATTCGAGCGGCAGATAGAAATCCTTGCAGTAAACGATGCAGGAGAACGGGTTCAGAAATTAGAAACATAAGACTGACAATGATTTTGTGCATTATACTGTACCTTCATCACACTGAGGTCCTTCATACCCTGCGGAGCATAAACACTTGTCTGGTCCCACACACTTTCCATTTACGCATGACTTCTTGCACATAGCTGTGGAGGAGGACAGAAACAGAATAAACATAATCATGCTAACACCACAAACTTCTGTACACCGGTATATGATAAGATCCATCATCAGAGTAAAAGTGTACTACAGAAATGTAAAAAATGAAAGCAGCATTGATTCACCCTTTTTTTTTTTTGTTCTAAAGTCGATCATGTCAGTAAGCATTAGCATTCATTTTGAGTCTGGCGAAAGAAACTCTTCCTTTACCTCCGTTTTGGTCTTTACCAATTTCCCGGGGGGAAATGTTTAATTCTTTAGCTGCCAAATGCTCTACTATGTTTATTGTCGCTAATTTTGTCTGTCTCAGTATATGATATTAGATCAGACATGTTAGTATAGAAGAAAAAACAGGTAAAATATGAGGAAATAAAAGAACCAGAAATGCCAGAATCAGAACTTCCGCACACTTCCTAGTATATATTGTTTTGCTGAGATGCCGAACTGATAACCTGTGAACTGTGGGTAATATGTCATTGTACTTGTGCTGTCACTGAGCCGCAGAATGACTTACGCTGACAAATGCCATTAACATTCCTCCATCCCACACAACAGGAAGTAGTCTGACCATAGCTGCAGAGTCCTGGCCGTGCGCGACCCCCAGTGTGCTCCAGCGCATCCTCCCCTGACCTGTGGAGGCTGGGACAAAAGGTTATCAGATCATTACGCATCGTGGTAGGCTATTCGTCTGCTTTCACTATGAATAGATAGAGTAAACTTTATTATCCCCAAGGGGAAATTTGTCTTGGACACTACGGGGTGTTGCTTTACATAAAAAAATACTACAACATGATATAGTTAGACCAGTGGTATTTATATAATGGTAAAGAACATGAATTAGTACAGTAACAAGGAAACTGTGTTCACAAAAGTACAGACAAAAGTATAGACTTCATGCCAGAAAGAAAACTAAGTATCACAGGTGAAAGATCAACATTAATCCCCCAAAGGAAGTACAACGCAGTAATTCATCTAGTAAACATACAACAATATGAAACCACTCCGTCGCTCACCACCTCCTGCATAATAAACACTATTGTGAGCCGTACGTTGAGATTTCAAACATTTATTATCACCGTCATTTAGCGTCGTCACCTCCAGGTTCTTATAATACATCTACAGCCACACATGCACTCAAAGAAAATGGAGGAGGGTCAATGTTGTGCAGTGTATTATATAAGGGCGTGATTTTAGACACAGCAACAGTTAGGCCAACAGTGAGCGGTGACGTAGCTAGTTATTCCTCCGACAGCTAGCATAGCGACTAGCTTGGTTAGCACAAAACCGATCGCTTCAAAACTAAACAATCAAATCAACAATCCCAAAACATAAGATATGTCAGTCAATATTTACTTCATCAAATGGTTGATGTTAACAATTGAACTCTTTTTTTGTCTTTACTGCAAGATATGAAGAGCAGACATTACATAGCGGTATAATGACAATCCTCTGGCAAAACAATTATTTATAATATTTTTAACATTAAATCAAAAGACTATTAATATTAAAGGTAACTTCTTTTTTTTATTTATTTTTTTTATTAAGAAAACAAGCAATAAATCTAATGTGCCTTGAAATTTTCACTCAATTACGATCCCATATTCAGATAAATATCCCGTGCATTTTATAGCTTTCCGGATCTTTTGAACTCATTTGCTGAGGCTGTATATTATGAAACACCTTCATCATTCCCAAGCATTCGCCAGAAAATACCTTAAATTCTAAGCAGCAATAATTTCTCCCTCATTAAAATCTGCTGTCATAAACAAAAGTGCAATAAACTACATGGCCACTGAACAAGCTTCATTCATTGTTGCTGTTAAATCTCCCCACACCCACACTGCAATAAGAGGCTATTAAATGATTAGACACAGGCCTAGTAGGTTCATGCGTGCTCACTCACACTGTACTGGAAGAGCCCCACAACAGTCTATGTGGGAAAGACAAACACACCTTCCTGGACTAAAGTTGACTAAATCTTGACAGATTCTTGTTGTCTTTATAGTTGAGTAGCATTTGACTGGGACTGTAACTGTAAACCTTCGTACAGTGACACTATTCAGATTTTTGAACAACAAAAAACAGATGAACTTTTCTATAAACCTTTTCTTACCTGTGCTGATGATGAGCCACGGAGAGCGTAATAAAATGCAGCATCACCACAAAAACCCTTCGGCTTAATTCAATCATTTTCTTCCACCACAGTTTCTATTATGACCATTTAAGTTCATATTAGCTACATCTGTGCTCCGAAACCTTCTCTCCCACAAATGAGACACTCGTTTTGTGATGTGTGTGTGTGTTTGAAAGGCAATTGTAGAGGTGTCCTCTGTGCCAAAGGGCGTTTAAGTGTGTTTGTTCAAGGAGTGTGTGGGGGGGGGCGGGGGCGAGGGGGGGCGCACAGTGTAATTGTAGGGTTCAGGTGTTGCAGCTCACCTGTGTGCAAGAACAGAGAGAGGGACAGACAAAAGAGAGGCAGGGGGAAAAACTAAAAGAGGAAGACAGAGGAAGAATGGAGGCACAGTAATGCAAATAACGGGAAGAATATATGAGTTGACGAAACAATATCCACTCAATGTCCACTTACTCACTTGTTCTGGGACGTATCACATTCTCACAGCCTTCATCATCAGATGCTCAGGGGTCATTTTTCAGGACTTCTCAATCATGTCGGCTCATTCTTTACATTGGAAACAGAAGTTGAAAAAAAAGCAATCTCCACTCAAGGTCTACTTATCAACTTTTTCTTGTTTTTCCCCCCCCCTACCATATCAAATGGCCTTCATCCGCAGGACAAAGTAAGAGAAACTTAAGTGTAGATCGTTCTGTCATGTGCTGTCTTCAAGGGCAAAACTGTCAAGCTCAATTTCTTAAGGAACAGTTTGATATTTTGGGAAATATGTTGATTTGCTGCCTTGACAAGAGTTAGAGGAGATCGACACCATTCACTAGAATCGGGGTTAAGGGTGAGTGAACATTTTAAATTGGGGTGTATAAAAGTTTTCTCTCAATTCATTTTCAATCTCTCTCTCTCTCTCTACACATACACACAGCGCCCCCCCCCTCCCCCCACCCCCTCCCAATCCTTCATCTTGGATGTTTTTTGTCAGATGTGTCACCACCACACATCAGCAAAGTGAGGTGGAAAGAAACCATAAAATGGCTGTGCGCGGTCTGCCTTGAATTAGCGCCAAACCTCACTCCGTATCTGTCATAAACGATACAATTAAACTTAATCCTGCCTGCCAAAGACGAAAGGAGCAAGGGAAATGGAGGAAAAAAGTGGCCGTCAACAGTAAAACAGAATGATAAACGTTGTCGGTGCGAGCGCAGTGTGTGGCAAGTGCAGGGGTTGATCAGAGAGTTGTGCTGCGCTCGCCTCCCTCTGCCAGCACGGACGCGGTGGGAGCGGATCAGGATTTCAAGCGTGTCTGCGCCAAATCTGCAGATCCTCCTCTTCCTCCCCTTTTGACCACATTAGAGGTGTAACACATTGGTGGTCTTTGATTCCTCAACTTGAAAAGAGATGTCCCACAATGAGATCAGATTTCATTTATTCAAAGCCTCTCCCCCACCCCCACCTGCTCCAAAGATATAACATATCAGTCATAAATGATGAGGTTGGACTGAGTCCCCCCCCCCCCCCCCCCCCCCCCCCAACAAAGAAAAAACATAAAAGAAAAAAGGGGGGGGGGGGGCCCCCCCCCCCCCCCCCCCGATGTGAAAATAAGATTCCTGGAACAATGTAGGTGGTCAATCACACGGGCCGTATAGGCAGCCCTTCTGCTCTTATTAAATTGTTATTTTTCGTGTGTAATAGTGACATGCGGGTGTATTTCGTGACAATTCAGATGCATTTCTTTCTTGCCCACACAGAAGAAAAGACCACAAGTGCGTTGGAAAGTCATATTAAACTTAATTCTATATTTCCTGACCATCATTTTGGAGTTAGAAACTTAGAAACTACCACTAATGGCTTCGTTTGGCTCTAAAGGTCAAAGGTCTGCTTGGGGTTTCACAAGATTCATTTTCCCCCTTTTTGGTGGTCTACGTTTTTCTGTTTAGTGTCACACTTAAAGGATTTAGAAATAAAGAAATATAGATGTGTGGGGATTAGTTACATAATTTAGATTAAGAAAAAAAAAAGTAAAATGTATTCCTCCCATATACAAGAAGTTACTTACTGTGACACCTACTGTGATATAGACATGTTTTTAGACATAGTTTTTTTTATATAAAATGGGATTAAGCTGCACACACACCTACATTTTACTGAGAACACGATTCAGGAAATATTAATGAAATATAGTTGGAAGTCACATTGTTCCCTTTTCAAAAATAAATCCCAGTCACTGCATTTCAGTGTCATGCTATAGAAACCAGAACCTATTAACTAAAGTAACAAATAAAAACACGTTTGAAAAGTAGCGTCTATGTTCTCTAGTCTCTTGTATTAATTCAGTCATTCTTTCAATGGACTCTTCTTATAAACATGACCCCATTTCATATTATTTATACACTTTTTTGATTGTCTGGCCGTCTGACAGGTGATATTTTTTTTAATGAAACCAACAGCTATGTACTGCAAACTAAAGCAGATTAACCCAAAATGAAAGCTGCTCTAGAATCATGAGCAGCACAACGTAGCTTTCTGTCATTTATCTGCACTGACATAACCAAAACAATGCAGATAAAACTGTGGGCAGCGGCCTTCTGCACAGGAGCTGCGCAGCTGACAGAGCGCACAAGTAAACAAATGCCCGGTAGAGAAGGTTTTCTGTTATTCGACTCATAACAAGAAAGACGCAGTGCACTGTATCTCTCATGGTATGCACGGTAAACACACGGCTCTGTATTCATGCATTCATATGCATAGTTTCAAGTGCACATGGAAAAGTGTAAAAGTACATCTGGTTCTGATACACACACATGTTTACAGTATGAATGTATTTATGAGTGTAAATGTAAAGCAGATATTGGCCTGCGCATGTTCACCCATGCATGTTTTTTTCCTCTCTATTTCCTAGCGAAATGCAAGAAATTCGACACTTTTTAAGGTGCTCCAGAAGCAATCAACAGATACATAATGAGGTGCATGGTCTTCGGTATATTGTATGTGAATAACAACTTGCATGGATATTTCAATATCTAGGCCTCCTGTTACGAAACAGAATGAAACTCAAAGTTGTTTGTCAAGTGTAACTGTTTTAACGGTGTTTCTCTGATGTTTAGTGGCATCGTCGCCACAGAGCTGCCATAGTGTTTTTGCTTAATGCTTTTACCAGGTGACCCCCAGGATGATGGACAGTCTGGGGTCAGAGTTCGGAGAGGGTATGCAAAGGAGTCGCCCAGGTGTGAGGGGTTAAAGAGCAAAGGTCAGGGATGAGGTCAGCAGACGGGACACCTGCGAGGGCTTGATGAGGACAGCAGGGATGGCTGTTGTAGGAGGACAATGTAACAGATTTGGGGAGAGAAATAGGGAGGAAGTCTCACATCATCCATCA
Organism: Bovichtus diacanthus; assembly: GCA_943590825.1. NCBI lineage: Eukaryota > Metazoa > Chordata > Actinopteri > Perciformes > Bovichtidae > Bovichtus > Bovichtus diacanthus. The sequence continues at coordinate 2,854,465 of CALSBV010012195.1, read as the reverse complement.
CCATGATGCCGGTCACCTGGGTGCAGGCGCAGCACTTTGTAATCCTCTCGCTCTCTCTGATGCTGCCTGTGACCTGCAGGAACATATGTACGTGTTAATCTTTAGCATTGAGTCTTGTTTGAGTCATCTTCTTTTTCAATTTTTAAATCAAGCTTATGCCAGTGTGATTCCATCATAGGGCTGTTTCATGAACTCCAGAAATGCAGGAGTTATCTGTTTCACTTATAACAAGAAAACAGATAAAAGCCTAAAGCACCTTGGCAGGTTTTACACTTGTTTTACAAGGTGCTGGCGTATTTATATCTATATATTATCGTGAAGAATTCCCCTGACAAGCCCAAAACAACTCACTTATCCTACTAACGAGTGCAATATGTGTTGATTCCAGAAATCCACGGATGCAAGGATTTTCTCTGTTTTATATAATTGTAAACGGAATATATTTGGGTTTGGCGATGGGCATGTTTCGCTATTTTCTGTAATTCTTTGTTTATTCTTTATTTTCTTTCTTTATATTGTTTAGGCTTAATGATTGATGTATGATTGAAGTCTTGATAGACAGACTAAATGCAGAATGAAAATACATGCGTGGATCCACAATCACAGGGCAAAACACACGATTGGAGCCTGGTGTTACCACTGAATTGATTGACGGGTCTCGTGTGACGCAGACTTCTTGGTAAATCTTGTTTTCAGGATGCTGTGACAAGTTTGTTTACATCAGTAATGTTTGTCAACACATGAGTAAAAGAGCTCATATATTTATGATCAGGCATGTTTTGTTTTTATTTAAAAGTCGCAGTCTCTACAATTACGTATAATGATCATAACCACAATTTATACCGTCTCAAAATTGCAGCTCGGACCTTTAATGCCTTCCTTCCTTCCCTCCTTCCTTCCCTCCTTCCTTCCTTCCTTCCTTCCTTCCTGGTCTGTAACCCCTTCCTGTCACCACTTCACCATGCCTGTTAGGCTGAAGCTAAACTGGAAGTACACAGTGTACAGAGAGGCAGTGCAGCCATTAGACACAGAGCTTTGGAGAGATTAGGATGCACACAGTACACCAACACAGGCAGTCTCTGTACCAAACGAGGATTACGGCTTTGGCAATGGCAATGGCAGCGCCACAGAAGAACACCAGAACATCGCCAAAGAAAATGATTCACCATATGTTGTTTTACCCCATGTGGCACTGATGAGAATGAATGGGCAATATTTTCTGAGAAGGAATGAGCAATATTTCTTATTCAGTTCAATATTTATCTGAGGAAAAGCGCATGTTCACTCTGTAATCCTCCATTTCTGGAATAACACTAACTAGGTTTATTTATGATTCATTTTGCAGAGTGCACTCTGACGCAGGAGTCGGAGTTATGGGGGTGCATTTGTGTGATTGTGTGTGGGTTTGACTGAGAGGCCATGCACTGTTTCAATTTATTATGAGAGCCATAAACAATAAGGCTTTTTTTTTTTTTTTTGTTTACCAAGCCTCCTTTTTCCTTTTTTTTGTTTCACAGTAACTGTTGAATCATTATACCAGTTATGAGAAGATTTCATTTTTATTTTGACTCATTAAAAAAAGCTTTTCTTAACTACGCTTCAAACCTTAAAAGAATAGTTTTGGGAAATGCAATAATTTGCTTTATTGCAGAGAGTTTGTTCCTTGGCAGTTTCTCGTGTTCGTACATTAAGTACGGAGCGAAAGACAGGAGGTGATTAGCAAATACTGGACAAAATAAAATCTTGAGCCTATTACTTTTGTTTAGAGGAGACATTAAGCGATCAACACAGTTATTACGATTCATCCTGAGGACAACATGAATGTCTGAACCAAATTACATAGCTTTCACCAAAAACCATAGACTGTAGCCTATATTAGAAGTGGACGTAGTCACCGTGACGTCACCCGCTGGTTTGTGGACTACGGCTTTGAAGCCTCGCTGAACAAGACCTTTTTAAGCAAAACAAAAATGTACAATTAACTAAACACAATATAAAAAGGTTAAAGATCCAAGACTAAAACATAGACAAAACCTAAACCACGGTCGGTAACCACGCCCTAAAACACACTGCTTTGTCGTCTATTTCACTCTAAATGGGAACAGAACTTACAAAATGAGCATCGTGTCGTATTGAAGAAGACTTGAAACTAGCAAATCAGACCATAAACGATGACGGCCCTGGAGAATCTGCATGCAGAGGCGTGCATTTGTCTCCACGCACGCATCTGTGTTTAGGCAAAACTCTGTGTTTTTGTGTGTACGTCTGTGTGTGTGTGTGTGTGTGTGTGTGTGTGCTATCGCTTGTGCAAGACCCTGACCTCTTTGCTAGTTGTGTGTGATAAACTGTTTGGCCCACACGGCGCAGCAGAACGGGCCGTGCCCGTACAGATAACAAGGCGGCCGGCATCTGGCGGAGTTCACTGGCCTGGACACACAGACACACAGAAAGAGGGCTGATGCAAGCTATGGCCCCACTTCAGTCAGAGGAAACCACATCTTTGCAAGCACAGAAAAAACAACTGTGCTTTACTTTCTTTTACTTCCGCTGTTCCCTTTTTTTTTCTCTTTTCTCGTCGGGCAGGAAAGTTCTGGAGGGAGGTCAGCGTTTGAAGTGCAAATGTGCGCAAGGGCATGGTCATCAGAAAACTCTTCTGGGCCCTTTCTCTTGTACAGGAGAGACACAGAATCGGACTAGTTTGCTCTGCTGCAGCGGTCAGGTGCCTGTGAACATCGGTGGACACTTAGTGGACCTTTTTTGGCTTTGCTTGGTCGCTTTGGTTGACGCACGCTAACACGTACTAACACAATTTGACCCCGGTGTCAGCTCTAGTGTTAGCAGTAAGGCTGCGGCGGATGTCCCTCTGTTGACTCGGAGTGATGTAAGCTCGAGATGAGCCCAGCAGATTAAGAGTGAAGGCAAACAAAGGGTCCTGCCAAGATGAACCGCAGTGTATACAGATTAATATAACAATACAGCCACACGAGCGCTGCCGTAAACCATTTGCATAACTCTTTTTAATGTGTTTCGGAAAATTTCCTTGCTTTGCTTTGAGGGGATACCCCCACATGGAAACTTGTACCTAGGTGGTCCATTCCAGCCGACATCAGTTGTTTACCTAGCCCGGCTGAGGATCACAGAGAGGGGAAGCAGACAAAGAGCGATGTGTTGTCTTTGACAGCCACACGCACATTCGTATGGATCAGACCCACACAGCAACATGTGATGGACGCACAGGAACACGTGCACATTTACTCACAGAAGCACATTTCACTCAAACCTGTGAATGAACTTTAGTGACAAAATGTTTGCTACATTTTTTTTTTCCCCCGGTTGTAAAATGAATCTAATTCACGCGGTCGCAATAAACAAACACGAGCGCTTTGCGGCTGGCAGGGATATAAAGGTTCAGGTTAGCATGATTTATTCAGAGCGCGAAGCTGCATGTTAAAGGCAGATTGACGAGGATTTGTCAGTTGCAGTTTGTAAACACAACGATTCAAAGATGGCTTCTCCTCCCTGGCTCAGATTTGGCGCGGCTCATTCTCGGGACACAAAAGACTTTAAACTAATTTCCCCACATATGCAGTAGCAGCCTACTCCCCAAGAACTGTACACGGGCTTTGACGCGTAAAATCAATGATGTTCACCTTTAAATATCCTGAAGCTAAGACGATCGTTGGTTGATAGGAAAGCCTGCCTGCCAAAACCCAGTAAAATGACTGTGAAGTGGAGAATTCAAATTATCCTCCTGCTTCAACTTGCGCTAAAAACGCTCGAAGGAATGAAAGCATGAAAGCAATTTCAGACATTTCAAGCTCAGGAAAAAGTCACATACTAATGTACTGCATACTACAAACTCAATCTGTATGTACTACATACTGCCTACTAATGATTAAATATGCCAATACAAGTAGTTGTTCAGACTAAAATAAATGTAGTAATACAAAATAAATGTGTTACATGTGTGTTAAATATGTTTTCCACTATACATTATATATGTGAGCTCATACGCTTTTCCTCAACGTCAATCGCCATCATTCGTAAATATTATTATTATTTTAACTGTATGTCCAGTAAACTCACGTCTCGTACTGCTAAATTCTCGCTAATCTAGTATACGTTCGGGCATTTCTCGTGTACACAAAATCCACATACTATTTCGGTTGGAACGCACCGACATACTACATTTTACATCATACTTTTCAATGAATAGTCTATTATGCGATTTTGAACAAAGCCTGTTAGATTTATGGCTTTCGCACTTATGTAATCAGCCGACTGAGGGCATCCTTTACACTTTTTCACATCTCTGTGATCCAGTCGTGTCGTTGCTGTCAACGTTTTATAATGAACAGTTTCTCTGTTGCTGTCATTTCAGTGTCACCTCCGACCAGTTTCATCCAGTGAGCGCATCAGGAGTCCCTCGACACGTCAAAATTGACACAGATCATCAGATGTATTCACTCTGTCACCACCACGCTCTAGATTCCATTGGTGGGATATTGGTGGCGAAGCTTGCCCCGTAAAAAAATGATGACGTCATTGACAAAGACTGCTCTCATTGCTGTGATGTCTTCAACTTTTTCAATTGTGCCCCCTGACAAAAAGCTCGATCTACATAAACACACACACACACACACACACACACACACACACACACACGCGCGCGTCTTTCAACGTTGTGCGGTATCATTCATCATGGTTACATTTGGCTTCTTCTGCAGTACAAGGCATCACACTCGCCTCATTTTTTAAACCACCACTCCTCGCCCCCGTCAGTCTTACCTGTCGCCCAACACTCAGCGCTGCTCTCAGCGCTCTGTGGGGGTTTAGCATGTGTTAACATGACAGATTGAGCCCCAGTGGGAACCTTAATTGCATCATTTCATGGATGCGAGTCAGTGCTGTGGTCCGGGAGAGTAAACAAGCTCTGAATCCAGAAGCAGAGAGGGAGGGGAAGGAAGGGGTGAGAGGGGGAGTGATGGAATGAAGGGATGGAGAGATGCACGGAGAGGAGTGTAAGTATGAACACAAGAGCTGGTATGAAGATGAAAAGAGGAAGCGCTTTAGGGTGGGAAATTGGTGTAAATAACTGAGATATTGAGACGACTTGAAGTGTGAAATATGAGATAGTGGAGGTGTGAAGACGGCAAAGGAAATCTTTTTCCTAATAAAATAAAAACCCGACAAAAAGCAACAGACTTGCAAAAAACCACCCAAACCTCCTCCAAGGTGGTCGTCGAGGGAAGTTTGTTTTGTTATGTGATAAGCCGAGAGTTAAGTGAGGCAGAAAGAAAAGGCAGCAGCGGCAGCAGCAGGCTGCTCGGAGAGTGTGTCTTCATTAGTAAGTGATCGGGGCCGGGGAATATGAGATTTCAGCTGCCTCGGTCGTGCGTTTCAGCGTCAGTGCTCACTGAGTCAGAGTAAACACATGAGGTCACAGAATACTCTACGCAATTAGGAGAGTGACAAAACCAGATATACAGCCGAGGGATTGACATGCACACACATGTACACATGCAGGTACAAGGCTCATTGAAACAACCACCACACATGTTTACACAGTCCAGATCCAATATTCTCACATTGAATCAATACGTTGGAAGCTGGAGGGGCCACAATTTTATATTTAATATCACAGCCGAGTAGCGCCAGTGTGGACAAACGCAGATGTTAATGCACAACATTAATCAACGTTTGCTCCCCTGATCCTCCCCTGACAAGACATCATGACTTCATGTTGACACGTGACGTCAAACTCAAGCCAAATGTACAACCTGCTGTACATTTAACAGCGATTTTGTGACGCGGTGGTGAAGCGGTAACGTACAGTTAGATCACAGTGGAAACGCTTATTCATGGTGAGTCAAACAAGACGTGAAGGGATGTCACAATCATGGTGAGTATCGGGAGACGTTTCCAGAAAAGTGTCATGGGCGGACATGGGTGGTATCAGAAAAATCAAGTCGTTGGAGTTGGAATAATGGATTATAACGTGCAGTGCCAGACATCAGGAAGAAATTAGACAAACGTTTTCTTTGTTTAGGTAGTTACAGGAAAATACCTTAAAACACGGTGGTCTGCATTCGAAATAATTTAGTTGTACGGGTTGTATGAAGGGACAAGCCTTTTTTATGAAAAAAAGAATTCATTTCATATTATATTTATAAAACTTTGAAAAGGCCATAAAGCAATTAGGTAATTAAAACACATATTTCACACCGACTCCACTTCAAGTTTCCATGTACGACTGGGTAGAATTATATATGGTTTTTCCATTGCGTAAGTCACCGTACTGTACCTGCACCTGAACTGTGTTATGTTTTACCTCCACACACTGAAGTTTGCACTCCACATAAACCTCACATAAATATTCACTTAATGCTTATTTTTAGAGAATGCTGTTGAATTTACAGTCCTCTCCTGCACAAATAGAGCTACACCTGGAAGGGAAAAAAAAAAAAAAAAAAAAAAGGTGCTAATGGAGACGGCCAAACATGAACACTCAGCACTCGGCGAGGTATCGTGAAAATGTAAAACTTTAAAAAGATTGGCGACACACTGATCTCCCAATCCCGCAAAAGGGTTCAAGTCACAGGATCGTTCGTTAAAGCTGTTAAAAGCTGTAGAGATCTCTGGCGAAGCTATACATCTTACTAAGTTAATACATCTTAAAATAATCTTGAAGTAAAGTTTGAAGTAAAAAGAAATGAAAGAAAATCTGTTTTTCAAGGTTTGGCCATATCTCTTATTCGTCAAATGTGTCAGATGACCTTTGTATTGTACTAGTTGTGAGTCCATTCGTTTTCTCCACACCACACAAAGGTGACTTGAAAATATCCTGTTTGAATCATCTGTGCAGAAGATAAAGGAATGCATTAGAAAACATCACTTTTCCTCCGATGGCTCGATAGTTTCAGCTGTAATTATTTGACACGTGTCCTCAATCCAGATCGCTCTTATTTTGTAGCAATTTGTTACTTTTGTGCTTGACTTCTATGACGTGAATGACAGGATAGAAACAAAAGTAAATACAGCGTAATGAATCGTTCACATTGGTCTGGACGAGAAGAAAAAAGAATGACGTGTTTCTTTTTAATCACGGGGGCTATTGTTTTTTTCCTGTTTTTTCCTGTCGCCTCCTGTTACCCTATAAGTATTGCTTGTGCCGACTCTTTCACTCATGTATACAATATTATAGCATGCACTTCCAGCCATCTCAGTCCTACAAATATTTGGTATACAGGCTCCTCATGTTTATTCAAAGTACTGGGTTACACTGTTTGGGAAAGATAGCCAGACAAGGGCCTTTTGGGAAGGAAAAAGAAAACTATTCCAAATGAAAAGTAATGATTCATGCCACAGATAGTGTATAAACTCAAATATATGCTGGACCTCGCAGCACTATTGGACAGTTCCACTTTATGCAATTTTGATTGGATCTGAACAGTGCATAGACAACTTAGTATTGCATTACTCTAAATATGGCAGTGTGTGTGTGTGTGTGTGAGAGAGAGAGAGAGAGAGAGAGCGAGAGAGAGAGAGAGAGAGAGAGAGAGCAGAGTGAGGTGGGTGGTCTCCACTCACTATCAGTATACAACACAAAGCCTCATTGGTATTTTGAGAAGGAAATTAATATTGCCATCAGCAGTGGCTCTTGCGTGTGTACCTCCCTGCATGAATGTGTTTTGCGTACTTCCGAAAAACAGAAGAGTAGAGAATTTCCACTTCAAATGAGGACATTTTCAGGCTGAACTTTGAGCGATGCCATGACGCTGCATGACGACACACAGCAGCCATGTCGGCTCTCTCCTCGCTGTCAACTCTGCAGGCAGCTTTTCCATTCAAGCAGGAGTAAAAGGAAAAGCCTGGGCCTGTTGCCACATTGGCCCTAGTTTAACTTAAACATTTTCTCAACATCCTTCTCTTTACTCTTTTTACCTGGCTCGAGGACAAACCATCAGTGGAAATGTTGCAGCTGACTTACCAGAAATGAGACAATTCCCAGTATGGGGCCACGACCAAGAACAGAGTTCTTATTTATTAAATGAACATCCCAGAATGAGAGATTATGTCTAGACTAAACTCTTAGGCAACAGGTCTGTAATATCTCAATAATTACTTAATAGTTGAGATTGAAAGTTACTCGGGTTTTTTCTTTCGATTTGTTTTTCCCATTTTTCATGTAGTTATCATGTAGTGAGAGTGTAGAGACAGACAGAGGAGAGAGAGACTCCAACATCTTTATGATAAATATGAAGCTACAGCTTAGTTTAGCACAAAAGGCCTGAAAACAGGGGGAATCCAGTAGCTTTCCTCTCTCCAAAGTTGAAATATAATCCACCTACCAAGCACCTCTAACCAACACCCCAAACTAAAAACACATTTTTCATGTACTGGTCAATTTAAGGATTTTGGGCTATTTTGCTTCCCCAACATGTTTTCTTTGAGACGACTGGAAAGAGAACATCCAAAAAACACATTGAGGTGTTTATTTTTCTACTTTGTCTATTTGTGTCTATAGATTTCTCTTAAATTCACTAAAAATTAGCATTAGAAAATGCCTCATTCGCATATTTAAACATAACATTTCAGAAAACTTGCAATACAAAAAGATTATTGTCTTTATGTAAGTAATCAGCTGGGGAAGTTTCATGGTATATTAGTTGTATTTTTTTTTTTTACCCTTTTTACCCTGGCTGTCTCCTACCATTTATACAATCCCAAGATCTGACAAAAAACTGAAGTAAAAAACGAGATAATACGAGTTAATTAGTGAACTTTTGAGGTCTTGGTAGGCAGATTTTTATTCTATTTTCTTTTTAACCTTTTGACAGAGCCAGAACACTTCCCACTGTTTTATCTTCGTCTAGACAATGCTGCTGAGCACGCAATTCTACATAAAAGGAGAGTAAAGTTTGCAATGATGCATGAATAATGATTAAATAATTACTCTGGTTTTTGTCCTACAAGCAAGTTCTACTTTTCCAAAAATGACAGTAGTACTAAACTACATAGAAAACGTCCTCAGAAATGATTAAGAAATGTAAAGCTTCACTTTATATTACTGAACACCAAAAAAAAAAGAGAGACAAATATTTCAGACATGCTATAAATTTTAATAGACATATTGATATTTCTGTAGAGAAACAAAGTTATCCCTAGTTTTATTTACAATACAGGAATAAAAAAATTGTCACATACAGTACAATGGTAAAAACAACATAGAAGAACTTAAATAATTATTTTATTTGTGTAACTACTTAAATAATGAAAATGGTTATTCTATTCACACCATGCCGTCTCAGCAGCTACAATGCAACTTTCACATTAAGTGCTAAAAAAAATTATAATTTTCCATTTTACAGCATGAATTCCATTTTGACCAGGTAGAGTTGATTTATTTCAGCAAACACAAGCAAAGCGGGAGATGAAAAACAAATACATATTTTACCGACACTGAACTTCAATAAACCATGATACTTGGAAACTGGTTTTTCAAAACAAAGTTGTGGAGGGAGCAAACCTGCAACAGTTTGCCTTTTTAAAAAAAAAACTGTTAAACACAATGACTGATGGTTCTGTCAAGACTCCTTTTATGTAACAAAAATGTCAAAAAGATCAAATGTGGAGTTTCTTAATAAGATATTTGAAGAGAATATGGGCATGCATGTATGTGTGCTGCATCTGTGTGAACTTCTGAGAAGACACGACACATTAACGCGGCTCCAGAAGATCCCAGTCTGTGTTTTCTGACTACATGTAGGAGTCAGATGTTCATTAGAGTGTAACCTTCAATAGACATTAGACAGATGCTTAGGATAATCTCAAATCTGCTCTCTACAGATAAGATCTGCGTCTGACGGTGAACTGCTTCCACAGTGACTTGGTGGCCCGACGAGACGTTTGATCATCTCACAACAGAGACACATTTCTGACGGGGGTAATGAAACCACATGTCAGGGATAAGAATTAGATGGACTCAGCCAACTGCTCCGAATTACTCTCTGCAGGCACAGACATGCATTACTTTTATAGTGGGAAAAAAAAAAAAAAAAAAAACTTGTACGTGTTTTTTTTAACAGAGGAAAAAAAAAAAAAGCTGCATATGTATAAGTACAAGAACATGAAATGACATGAACTGACAAGCTTAGTGTAAAACTGCTTTCTATAAACACCATTCTCTCCCATATATTATTACGCTTAAAAAAATAAACCCTCCTCTATGATAACAATAGTAATGCTATAGTTTTTTTTTTTTTTTTTTTTTGTTTTTTTTGCAATGCTAAGTAGTACTTAGGTAAGCTCTATTGGAAATATACATCACCGCGCTATCTCTTCCCTTTGTAGTTTTGAGTTCGGGTTCAGTTTCAGTGTGTGACGCAATGAAAGGAGTTTGTTAAACCATACAGTGTGGTGTGTATGTGTGAATGTTACACTACTCTCATTGCGCTTTTAATAAAAGGTTTTAATTCATTTTGAATAATAAAGTGAATGAAACAAAAAAGGAATACAGTGCATGGGAGCCAAAAACTCAGATTGTATGAAACTGGCTTTGACTAAAACGTTCTCACTCAGTCGCGCCTCTTTCTGTGTAGGTGACAGTCCTCTGTCGTAGATCCATCCTGTACATTGATAGCAAGTGAGTGTTGCAAAACAAAGTATACACACTGTATACTGTTATAGCTTTTTATGACAATGTGCCCACAAACTAAATACAACATCAAAAGTGAGACGATATGGTTCATCTCTCTTGTATTAGTGCCTTTAGAATATTATAGCACAGCGGGCTCTATGTGACCCACGACTTTCATTGACTTCAGAGGTGCAGAGTGTTCCTTCAAAGTCTGTTTATGCAGAAATTTATTTTGCTGGGTTATACATGGACCGTGAGCACAAACCGGATCTTGAGCCGCGCCGCTCCTTACAATTTTGAATCCTTAAAGTACCCCTGAACGCTCAACCGTCTCCGCTGAAATGCCTCAAACTCCATTTATTGTTGGGTCTTAGGTAAGGCGACAGATAGCCCCTGAAAAGATCCAAAGTCTTGGGTTAAAATGGTCTGTTCCTGTGGAGTTCCTGTGGAGTCAGCCGTGTGCGAGCGCTATCTGAACGAGAGAGGAAATGTCTTAGTGGAACTTCCATAACTTGGCCATGCTTATCAATCATCTCCTCTGCTGTCTGCAGGTCTCTCCGAAGTGTGAACACGGCTTGGATGCCAGGCCTGGTGCTCAAGAGCAAGTAGCTTATAGGCGAAATAGGAAGAGTTTGGTTTGGTGATGAGGATGAGAAGCAGTCTAACAGGGATCCTGTGTGTATTTCTATGTGTGTACATGCCTGTGTGGGTGTGAGGGAGATTAGGAGGCCGTATTAAGGACACCTCGTTAGAGTCTGCTGGTGGTGGTAGGTAGATTTGTGTCAACTTGAGGATGACAGCGGGGAGCAGCCCCCCTCTGCGCACCCCTATACGATATAGCTGGTCAGGTCTAGGAGGTACGAGGTCATGTCAATGATGTGGTCCAGTATGCCGTCTTTCTCCTGGTCGTTGGGCATGCCCCGCTCACTCTTCTCACACTGGGCCCCAGAGTAGCCGCTCTTACACAGGCACTTGTTGGGCTCCATACACACTCCTCCGTTGTGGCAGGCTGGCTCACACTTGGCTACAGAGGGAGACGAAAACAGAGTGGTCAAAAGTAAAGTAAGAAAATACGAGAAGGAACGGAAGCGGGTGTTGCGTTTCATTTGGAATTTAGGTCACGAAAGATTGAATAGGTTTTTCAATATTTATAAGGAAAAGGAACGTGGCAGGCCTATCTGTGCACGTTGTGCTTTAATAATCCTGTTGGAATTCATTTCCTTTCTTTAATTTAACAAGCAATTTGTTGTATTTTAGCAGTGTACCGAAAGCGGCAGAAAGGCAGAGCCGAGGACACTTTAATATCCGTTTATTTATCGCAAGTAATATCAACGCGACATTCAACAACGTCATCGCATATTGCATATTTTCCTCACACCGTGCAGCCCCTAAACACCACACGGATGTTACTACTCTCAAAGCAGCAGATGCAAATCTACTTAAAGGCACTCACCAACTCGGCAGAAGGGCCCCTCCCAGCCGGGGCTGCAGCAGCACTTGCCAGTAGGAGTGCAGTGTCCGTTCTTACAGTGTCTGGAACAAGCTGTCATCAGCAGCTCTGGAGGCTCCACCTGACGCTGGCACTCCTTCGGGGCATGAGGCCTGCAACAGTTGTTAGAAGGAGGGAAAGTCAATATGTGGAGCGGACACAAGCATCGCATGGCTAAGGAATGACAGAAAGTAGGGCAAGGCATTCGTTTCATATGATCGCTTAAAGTCTGTTAATAAAGTCACACGTTGATAAAGTAATGATGTTACATAACTGTAATTAAAATATCGGCTTTAGGAAGTTGAACGACCGTTTCATTAACACAATTATAAATATTGGCGGTCACATTAAATTAGATTAAACTTCATTGTCATTGCAGAGAGTTCATGTACAGAGACAATGAAATGTAAACATAACTCAGTTAAAATCAGTAATTCACAACTCAAATAATTGGGACCCAAAATACTGTTTTGCATGAAAAAAAAAAGAGAAGCTTTTCCTCTAAAGTTGCAGGGTTAATCTTGCCCTCTGTATTTAGATCAGGTTAAATGTTGAGCTTACTTCCAAATAATAATGTCAGAATCACACAGTTTGGATCTTGAGTCATGTCACTCATATTGAATCCTTAAAGAACGGCTGAACAATGAACCGTCTCTGCTGAAATGCCTTAAACTCTATTTTTTGCATTAGAATAATAACGACTGTGCTGGAAATAATTATAGATGTAAACAGGGTTGTATTGATTAAACAAAGGCAAGCAAAGTCATCTGTAAAGGTGTGTAGTTACACTGCATCTCCATGTTTGGACGTTTTAATGCCATGAGACATGAGACCTATTTTTTTTTCAGACTTTTGGCCAGTTACACTTCAGCTAATCAGCTCCGTATTTGTTCTGTGCTCAGCTGCTGTGCCAAGTGCAGAAATTGGCAGGGTTCCTATGTCCAAAACAGAAATGACTTTTCCAGTGTCAACAGGTTGTTTGATTGGACTAGTAATGGATGGCATCATTCTCCTTATGTCTGCTTTTAGACACACTACGGTAATTGAGTCTGTTAAGAGGTTCGAAGAGCCTTTCGGTGAGAAATCTCACCAACACACATCCGTTCTTATTTTCCAGATCACCAACGTTTCCACAAACAACTTTGCAAAATCAATTCCTAACTATAAAATTAGTATTATTATTTTTTTTAAATAGCCTGCTAACAGACAACCAAAGAGCAAGCACTGCTCATCAAACTCTTATTGGCTGAGGTACACATTAATACTAACATTAAGAAACATGTTCTATTTAAACACGTAAACCATCATTTTGATGTATCGTGATAGCTGTAGCCATTTGTTTACTGTAAAGCTACTGCATGTGTCTATGATCTCACATGATAGGCAGCTTTTGTTGATATGTAACGTAGGTAGGATAACACTTTTGAAGTGATGCACAATAAGACGTATATCTTTAAAAAATGTTTCTATACGCCTATACATTTTCCAATTATTTGTCATTGATGTATCGGCGGCTTTTCTGTGTATTGTCAATTGTGAATCTACTGTCTAAGATGGATTCAACTGTACAGCAGGAACAATACCAAAGATAACTGTTGCACTTTTACTTGTTTTCCTTAAAGCTTACTTGAAGAACAAAACAACACTAAGGGTTAACACAGGGCTCTTGCAGATATAAACATGATTTGGAATAAGCAGACACACACAAACACAAACATCTCCACACCATATGTGTCAAGTCTGAACACCAGAGACACATATTGTGATCATTCCATATTAAGACAAACATCCAGACACGCACATCAGAAAATGGACTGAAACTGAATTATTTCATATCACGCTCTACAAATCTGGAAGTAATACAGCGCGTGGGTAACCAAGTTCAAATGTGAAGCGTCTTTTAGTGCCCACACATTCACACACGTTTGTCTGCGTCTACATTTGTAAAAGAGAGAGAAGGAGAACTATAGATGTACAGGGGTAAAAAGCTCATGAGGCAACACAATTCGCTGGACACTGATGGACACACACTCCCACACACAGGCTTGGTAACTAGACTCCTGTACACTGATGCTGGTATGAGAGCTGAAGAGCATCAGTAGCGAGGTGTGCGTGTGTGTATATATGTGTACACATATTTCAGCTTTAAATATAAAATCTGTCAGTTGTTGGATAAATGACTGTAACTACGATGTTGTGTGGTGATAATTGTATTTATTTGACTGTGCAAGTGTGTACTTCCTAGTTTGAAAAATGTGTTGCAAATGTTCCGACAGACACACTGACTGATGGCAGTGTGCAGTGACAATACTGTGACTGTGTGTGTGTGTGTGTGTGTGTGTGTGTGTGTGTGTTAAAGTTGCTTTAAATTTGGAGGATGGAGGGCAGGGGGGGGTTGATTCCCATGCTCCCATCAGCACCCAACTCCAGACTCCATCCATGCTGGCTTTTGTTGTTGCAGGCTGCATGCAGTTAAAAAAAGAGCGAAGGAGGGAAGCAAACAGAAAGAGAGGGAGAGAGAGAAAGAGTGAGAGTCCCTGGAGGATTGGGGGGTCTGTAGCTAACACTGTTAATAGCAGGCAGGGGTCAGCAGCGCTACTAAACAGTCTGTACGACTGCCAGGGTGGCTGTGAAAACAGCACCTGCTGGTAGCGCCACTTGACAAAGGCAGCTGGGTCAACAGCCACTGTGGGAATTTATCAACTTTGGGAGGGGTGGTGTATGTGTGAGAGCGAGGGAGTGGGAGAAGGGCGACAGTGCTCACACATGAGGTAGTTACATGCACAGAGAAAGAGAGATGATGATGACGACGAAAACCAGAAATAAAAACGCAGATCATGCCATAATTTAATTAAAAATAGAATGTAAAGTGAGAAGGCATACTAGTTTAGGAATGACTGCACGCCTGCAGAGATTAGTCAGAGACCGAGGAAGATTAGAGCCGGTTCCGATTGTCGTTTTTGTGCTAAAAAACTGCCCTCCCTTCTGTCCTTACATCAGGGGAAGCTGAACATTAACATATCTTAACACTGACATCCATTCAGGTCTGCACCATCAGAGCAGTGTGGATGCTCTGCCTCAGATTTGTTCCTGATCTGTTTGATTATTATGTTTGTCAGTGTGTGTGTGTGTGTGTGTGTGTTTAGCTTGTTGGCTCGCAGGGCCCGTTTGATTGACATGAGGTATATGTGAGAAAAGGGCTATGGAGTGGTGTACATTGTGCGCCCTAACAATGGCTTAATCAAACGGCCCAGTGTGGTCTCTTTTGCTGTTTTGTCATCCGACTCCATTGTTTGGGGGCTTCTTTTGTAGCTTCATTCCTTGTTTTAATTGTGCAAGAAATTTACTGTGTATTGTAGGAGCCAGGGCTATTCAGTCCGACTGGCAAGCAGCTTTGTCAAGGGGAGGACCACAGCAGAGATGTAGGAAGATTTAGGAGGGATAGGAAAATAAAGAAAAGGCTTCTTTTTTTTTTTTTTCTGCAGCGTGCTGGGAGCTAGCGTACCACACGCTCACACAGGCTCACAGATGTGCATGTTCGCGTGTACGCACCACCCACACAGTTTATATCTGTACGCACAAAAAAAAAAAAAAAGCATACAGATAAATATATCCACAAACGAGCACCCGCTGTCTCCTTCCCCTGTACATCTAGTGATTTGTGACTTCCATGGCTAATGCAGTTCATAAAGGAGGTCCCAGGACCCTATTCGAAGTTCACTTGTGTCTTTTTAAGGTCTCTGCTCACTGTAATTCAATCAGTCCAGCCTGCAGCTGACAAAACCTAAACGTGTGAAAAGTCTTTCATTTTACTGCTTTTTCTTCTTCTCTGTGAAGACGGGCTGTTACAAATAGAGAGGCAAATTGCATTTTACACCAGCAATCAGCAGGAGGCACGGCTCCATATGTTACAATTAAGCTATTGCTGCGAACCAACTGTAAGAGCAAGGCTGATTCTGGCCAACTGCATGGATGGAGTGCAACATGTGCCTTTTGAATTATGATATGATAAACATGTAACTTTGCTTTATGACTCCCATGACGAATTGTGTATACACAGAAGGGCTGAAACAAATCCCCGTTTTGTGCTGTATCATAATATCGTCGTTTGTTAGTATGTTTCTTTCCTCAAAAAGAAACGTGTCTTTCTTGCATTATTTGTTCCTGGCATAAATATAATGCTCTGACTGCATAAATAATTATGTTATCAAATGCAGACTCACTGGAACTGAAAAGTAGCCAAACTTGCTCATGAATACTTGCCTATAGTATCTGTGCAGAGTAAAGTTTCATTCAGTTTGGGGGCAACTGCTTGGCCCGATTACTGTATGAATAAAGCTAATATAGGAAGCAGGAAGACATGAAACCTTCAATAATAGATTTTGTCTCCATCACACGACATGTTTTACATAAATCCTTGTGTTTCTTTTATGTCTTATGTAAAGTACTTTGAATTACAAAGTTGTTGAAAGGTGCAATACAAATAAACTTGTCTTGATAAAATATATGTGCATTGATGCATTTTTAAGTGTTATAGTGAAGTGAATCTAAAATCAAAAAGGTCCACTTACTACTGGTTCAGAGCTTTCAACTGCATCTCTCAGTCACAATATAGAGACCATATGATAGGAAATATTTCCATCCAACTGCTAGACCAAAAACAAGCCCCGTCTTGCCCTCTCTCACTCACTCACGTACACCCTCACACCAAACACATTCAGCATGTTTCAAAATGCATGGTGGCCTATTTATTATTGGAGGGGTACTCCAACTGACAAACAAATACCTAGAAATGAAGTCATCTGGCCAGGACATGTTTACACAAACACTGCTGAGGGATTTTATGGCTGATATTTCCCTGTAAGCCTTTGCCGCCCTCCCTAACGGTTCCTCTTTCCCCCCTCCATGTTCACAAACACACAGTTGATCAAAACACAACCCTAGATGCTGTACGGGACCACAAAAACCACCATACTCTAAAACAAACCTCTTTATGAGATGGCTTTAGGGTCCAGATGTCCTCGCAGTATGGAAAATAAAAAAAAGGGGAGGACCACCAGACTTGATAACGCGCTGAGGTCAGACACGTTAGCTACCCCATTTACTCCCCCCCCCCCGTACCCTCTCTCCATCCTCCCTGTAACAAGATCATAATAACGAAGCCAGAGTGTATTAGGAGTCAAGACTCCAACACCACAGGGTCTGCACAGACTAAACAAGTCCACTTGATGGTGGAAAGAATTGTTCTTAGGGAGAAATGCGTCCAGCGGCCATGCCAGAAAACATAAATACGCAGTGAGCCACCAGGGCCCCTTTGAAACATCTGTGGTGTAATTAATTGTGCTAATGCCTGGGTGGCACTGTCGTCACCCAGGAATAATCAGCTGCGGATACGTTTCTATTGTGATTCTGAGGCATGCAAATTCTCTCGCTCTGTTTCTGCTTTTCTTACTTTATCTGCCTCTCTTAATCAAATTGAACCTAGCCTAAAGAAATATTATTCATTTGGGACTTTTCTTGTGCAGTCAGAACGCTGAAAGTTGGACCAAGACCTGAGCAGATGGGCCTAACCCTGCAGGATCTCACTCTCTCAACTTCCAGCAAAAGTGCAGATAAGAAGATAGGCAGAAACATGGAGGGTGGATTCAGCTTGAAACTTGACATGCTATGGTTTGAATTACAAAGTCTGCTTATGTTTGCAGTGACTTCCTTACTGCCAGGGTAATATATCAGACACAAATATACTTCCCTACTGTATCATGTGGGATGAATTGATGCCCTGTCTGAATATTTTCTCGTCTTGAGTGACAAAATGTTTCTCACATTTACTTGGCTTTGCACAAACAGTGATGCATATGGTAAGGATTATGACACAGTGACACGCACACACATTTGAATTATGAAGTTGCACTCACACGCATGTTCCCCACACATCAGCGTTGCACAGAAATAGACTGGATTGCACCGCTAAAAAGTTAAGTTGGTGTGCATATGCTGGAGTGTTGCTGAACTTTGTCCATCTAATGACGAATAAAATGTTCTCTATGCATGAATATGTGTGTGTGTGTGTGTCTAAATGTGCTTGAAAAAATAAATAAAAATTGAGATCTTTGTGCTTAACAGGTGCCTTTGTGTTTTCGTTACTAAGTCAGTGTTGCGGTTAGCAATACTTTACACTAACATTTTGAAATGCTACGCTTATTCTCCACTTACTGCTAAGCATTGGTTTTGGCCCAGGCAGGTAGGACAGAAAAGTTCTGGTCAGAGCGATACGTTATGTGTGTGTGGAGGGGACATGTATTAGTAGTGAGGACATGAGGAGGAAAATAAGCAAGAATAGACGTCACTGCAGTGAAATTAAACTATAGATCTGTGGTTTCATGAGAGTCCGTTGCATGTCTTGTATGACCCGTATGTGGGATCGTATTAGTCTCACCATGAAACAAAACCAGCATTGGAATTAAGGATGGTGGGCTAGTTTGCTGGAGTCTCATTAGATAGCATAAGGGATCACTTAGACCCAACTGTATATCACCACAGTTTACAAACATATGATGGCTGAAAGAGGCTAAAAGCCCCATTCCAAATGTGAAACAACCCAACCCCCCAGAAGAAAAAATATATACTTCATGATTGTACCTTTTGGGATCTATCAGCTTGTAGAGTTTTGCACTGTGTGACTGCGCCATGCTTTTACTGCTTGCCAGTATGTAGACTTCACCTGCAAAAGAGGAACAATGGAACACATGGAGATTGGGCATCAGCACTATTTGCATTACATATTTTAAATGTTTAGCATATGTCCCTATGATTAACTTTTCTGCCATTCATGCAATACCTGCGCCAAAATGAGGACAAGAGGAGGAAATGAGACACAAGGACAAAATGAGAGGATGAGGAGAATGAGAGTAGCTACAGCTTCTGCATTGCTGCACTTGCCAAAGGACTCTAAGAAAGAGTTTAATGGGACAATTGGATACTCATGACTGGGAACCAGGCAGATAATTTAATGACGAACAAGCCCACAAGAAAATTCCATAAGGGAAAAGAATTGTAAACACGTGTCGGTCGGGTCCACAATGGGACACAAGCCCACCCTCTCCATAATTCTTGCACCACTTGCAAATCATGATCAAATGCAGGATCTTTAAATACCTTGTCAAATAATAACTCCAAGACCTGGCAAGAACTGTAATCAAACATTTCTGATGGCTATGTGAGACATCCACATCATGTGTTTGTGTTAATCAGAAACACCAGAGCTGACAGTTAATAATTCTGGGAGTGACTGGTGGGGGTCCAGCTGGTAAAAATGTTCTGTATCATATAAGTCAGCTCACCTCGGCTCACCCTACCTTCTCTTAATGCTGCAGTGCCCCCAGGTAAACAGTAACACATCTCTCTAACCATGCAAAACATTGCCTTGTAGGTGGCCCAATACGCTGCTCATAAATGGGTCTTTGGTGTATCATTGCTATCTTATGGAAATGACAATTAATCCAGAAGGAAGAACGCACTATTTAATATCCTGTTGGAAATGTGCCACAGAGGTAGAGTAAGAGGGATATTAGTTCCCTGTAATTTTAAGATCAAATTTTTTCCAGATTATAAATAGTGTTTTTATGCATCACGCTGTGTTAGTGTGAAACATCACAAACATCTTTTAAATAACCAACTGGAAAATTCCTAACCATGGTGTTAACATATGCACCATCAATAAATGTACAACAAAATGACTCTAAGCTATTATTTTCCAATAGTTTTAACATCCGTAATTTGCAGCCAACAAGCCTTCAAGGGTTCATGTTGTAAAACCACAAAGTGAACACATAGCTGACACACGTGGATAGCTAAACAAAAAAAGAGAAAGAGAGCTACGTAGGTTGAAAATCTGAGAGGAGATAGAGGATCTGCATAACTGTGTAGGTTTCATATCGTTGCTCTACTGACCTAGTTCGTCCTCTCCGAAACCCAAGATGTGTCCCACGAGCATGGAGCCACAGGAGCCAGCTGAGCCCAGACACAGAGCTTTCTCCTGCCACTGTTCACCACTCGCTGATGTTGACAAAGTAGACTTCTGGAGGATCCGCAGGTTACTGACACAAACAAAACAAACAAAAGAGTTGTTGAATTACTGCAGTCGTTACTTTGTCAGTTAGATTATACTGCTCAGCATGTACTATACATCAGGGGTCCCCAACCACCGGGCCGTGGACCAGTACCGGGCCGTAGATCATTTGGTACCGGGCCGCACAGAAAGAATAAAATGTTTTTTGTGTTGGTAATATTCATTGTAAAAATGTTTATGTATTATATTGTATATATTACAATGTAATAATAATATAAATAAGGTGCATAATATAAAATGGAATAATTACATTTACATTATATATGTAATAATTAAATGATATGTTTTACACTTTATTGTGTGTTTTGTTATGCCTGTGCGTAGAAAAATTGTCTTTCATGAAACCGGTCCGTGGTGCAAAAAGGTTGGAGACCGCTGCTATACATGACCTACACATTTCTTACAAATTGCTGTACAAGCGAGAAAGTCAAATTAGAGTTGAGATCTGGAAACTTCTTGTAACATGGTTCACTGTCCCATCTTCCTTTTGCACCCCGTGTCTCACATGGTGTTATTTAAGACCTCGGCTTTTTGTTTCAAAACAAACATCATGCCGGAGCCTTCACTTAGCCACAACAGTATGCCCTCAAATTGTAATGAGGCACAGAATTAACCGACCACACATTGTTTTAAACACAGTGCCAGCTCCTGATAGTGTACTTCCCCCCCTGCTATTTACTTCCTTTGTTTACTCAAGCGTCAGTGTTTGACATCAGCAAAGTAGGATAAATTACAAACCAAAGAAAAGTGTGAACAGCACAGAGCAGGATGTCCAATCTCCATTTACACTGAATGGGCCGTGCCGCCGTGGTGACAGTAACATAAAACTTGTTTTCCCCCACGTGGATGGAACTTTGTGTTTACTTTGGCATGTGCGGATGCAAGGGGCAGATTTTCAGTGAGCGAAGAGTCATGTTGCTCTCTTAAGATGTTTGTCTGATATCTCATAAATCAAGTGTACTTGAACGGCAATGGGATAATAGAAAAGTAATGTCTTTCAAATAAAGCTATCCGTCAACAAGTGTGCAGGCAGTCGATCTAAATTACACAACATGTCGGAGTTCCATTATTCATCTGTACTGTTACAACAGTCAGCCCTTTTTTCATTCTTACCCATTTTTATCTCCGAACACATAGCTGCCATAAAGTCTTCTGGACTGGCAGCCCCTGTAGATGAAGCCCCCCACAGGCGGTGCTCCTCCAGTGGTATGCAGGTCATAGACAGAAGGCTCATTTTCTGGGGAAAGACATGAAGGCAAAGGTCTGATTTAGCCACTGCTGTAAGTGCCACACCAGTACACAGAGTTTCATGATTGAGGGAATCCAGTCCAAGTATTAATCACAATGGGCATCAATCTGCATCCTTCAGTGGTTACAATCTACTGATTTACTCAAGGGATTATCATAATGTATGCACATAATAGTAAGTGCTGTTTTGTTGGTGTTGAAATAAAAAAGATTAACCACTTAATGGTGTCAGCAGTCTATTCGACATAATGGTTGTGTGGTTCTCATTATGGAAACTCAATCCAATAAGAATGAAAAGAGTGAATCCTGATTTCAATTGGACAGCAATATGTTTGACTTCTTCCTTGGCCAGCCAACTTACCTCTAATATGTCTTTTATTCATAAATGTAATGTTGAGGCAATTTGGCATGTTTTCTGGATTACAGTTGTCTTGGCAAAGGGAAATATGAATGGAGGTTTGCCTTTATGATTCAAGACTTTGTGTGCTCATTTCCCAACTGTAATCACTTTAGAGTTTGGTCAACTGGCTAAATCAAGCATCTAGCCAAATGAAAAGAGGTCTGTGGCAATAACTGGCCGTTGAATTGGAGTGAGAGATCATGGTTGGGAGATTAATTTGGGTTGCCAAAACAACACACATTGTGGCAAAAATAACCGTTCCAATGTAATTTGGAACAAACAGCAGTAATTTGTTTTTGTGAGGAGAATGCTAAGCATTGTGAAGGCGCGGCTGTTATTGATTATGTTCTCAAAGTGAGAAGGACTAGGCTCCTCTCAGCTGCGTTTTCAACAAAGCTAAAGCATCATCTAGACAGTTATTATTGTTGACAGCTTTAAATCTTGTGGACAAAACTTCACATTCCATTGGCAAAGCTACACTGCACAAGGGGAATCTTTCTAGATCACATCATTTTTACATTCAACCTTCACTGTCTCTCCACTCGACCTGGAGTGTTTTGTGAACTTGTTGCCAAAACACCATATTCTTACAAAATAAAAGACATTTTCAGCAGAATAAATATAAAAGGTTATCCAAGAGGTTAATATATATTAATTTCTTTCTCAAGACGTAATGCCATCAAACAAAACACAGGCAAAGGTTGCACTCAGCTATTTTTATCATGAGCTATATCAAAATAGCAAAATAACAAACTACTTCCAAAAAGGTAAAAAAAAAAAGGGTAAATATTACGAACAATTTTGGAAATTCTAACTCACCATAATCTTTCCCCTTAGTTATCTCCAGTATTCTTCCTGCTGATGTGTTTTTGCCAGTGGCGTCTGTACAGAACATCAGGAGACTCCCATTGTCTGACTGAAGCCGATCCACTGCACACCTAGAGTTCAGAATACCAGGGATGAATACAGGAGAAACTGAAGTTTGACACCAACCAATTACAGGTGGCAAGTTGGCATAAGAGCAGTCTGATTTATGAAACTCTTTCCTAAAACACAGTAATAGAAGAAGTATAAAAAGAAAAAGAAGAAGAAGAAAAAGAAGAAGACACTTTCTTAATCCCTCAAGGGGAAATTCAATTTAATTTAAAACAGCATATTAGAATAATTGCTATGTAAAGTACAATTTCTTTGAAGAACAAAACAACAATAAAAGTTTGAATCAGTCGTAGTAGCCCAATTTTGAAGTGTGGATCTCTTTTGCGAAGAACAGCTGTTTAAGTTCTTCAGTGTGATGAAGTTTCTCATCAAATGTTTCACTCACCTGCCTGGGTCATGTAATCCATGAGCAAATATTTCAGGTGGCTGGTTGGTGCTGTTGAAGTACGGATTGTTCCGCGGTATGGAATAAGGTGATGTACAGCCGTCTGTGTCCACATCTACCCTCAGGACGGACCCTGTGAAATCACTGCATTCAAACACACAAACAAAATACACCTTCACGATGGTGGGAGCTAGGAAAGGATTCAATCTTGGGGCACACACCAGCACTTGATCATTTATAACTCCAATTCTTAGACCTCTGATCTCACCTGAGTCCATCCATCTCCTCCATGTCATCCAGGGTGATCATGCCATCTCCCAGGACGATGTGCAACAGACCATCAGGGCTGAACAGAAGTTGACCGCCTAAGTGCTTCCTGTGCAGCTCTGCCACTTCCATCAGCACCCGGACAGTCCAGGTGTCCACCTGGTTCGGGTTTTTCCTAAGGAAAAACATGACACATCATTGTCACTGGGCTTTTGATACAGAGTACAAAAATGATGGTTGCTACACTACAAAGAAACTAATATATATCAGGATTATATACAACACTGATATCATATAAATATTCAAAAGTATACACTGTAGTAAGGTTGTGGTAAGTGGCTTTTGGACGCAATTGGTCCTTGATGATTGGGGTGAAAACCACTGAAGAATTGTAAAGTTTCAATATACTGCGTGAGACATGATTATATAAATAAGTGCACACTCTGGTTGTCTGTAATTACTTGAATAATTGTGTTGGTTGATAAAAATGCGACCAAGGCATGGATAAGAAATGCTGACGTATGCCGCCGTACTAAACAAAATCCAACATTAAATGAGTTTGTTCGAAGTTTGTCTAGAATACTTTGTTGTCTGGAGACATTTAGTCTAATGCATTGTCTCAGTAAGACCAAGACAGTGGGCGGAGATGTAACACAGGCTTCAAAATGTTGCACAAGTCCTAGTGCAAAGTGAAGATTTGGCTTCACAGTATCAGCAACAAACATTTCATGATGTGTTATTTTGGGTAGTCCTGAAATTTTGAAAAAGCAGCTTGCCAAAGAAAAAAGAATTACTCTTAAACTTCCATCAAATACTTTTTACTGTCATTTCTCTATTGGACCCTCAAATTATGGACTATATGCTGCAGTCACCAAGACTGCATGCCAAGACTATAATTAAGATTACATCATTAAGTTAAACATAGAACTGTGATTATGCAAATTAAAATGTAACACTTAAACACGTTCGTGAGAAAAGATAGTTTTCTTAATTACAGGTCATTGTGAAGGGAGTGTGAGGTATCGACACAGCAAAAGGCAAACATCGCTATCATCACAGGAGTGTTGCAAATAAACGCCCATGTTGCGCTGTGTGCTCTTAAAGCTTTCGTATTTACTGTGGTTACTATGGTCTCTGGCAAAACTGAGTCAAATCAGTGTTGTTGGATAGGAATAGCCAATATTATAATAAATTCCTTCAGGGTTTTATGATCAGGACTTTTTCACAACTTCCAATAAGTTTCAACTGTATCCTATTCTTACTGCTTTCAGAAAGCTTAAGCAATCGACAGTAAAAATGAGAGCATGTACTGAAAAGCAGATTGTGGGAATTTACACCAATCGCCATGCATCGCTACAAATTACGACCACATTGTAAACCGTCCTGTATTTTTCAGTGGTTAAAGAAGTGGGCCAGGTTATATTAATCCTCAATAGTTAACAGGTCAGTTTAATGTTATGTAGACTATAAGGCAGCTGAGGTTTGGGTTTCCTTTCAGGCAGTGAACGACAACCTTATTTAAGGTAGATTTGGCACACACTTCTCCCATTACCTCGAAACGGTGTATTCAACCACACGGAGAATGTGGTCGTGTGGTCCGATGGCCCAGCGCTCTTGGTTGGTGGTGTAGGAGACGTAGAGCTTGCCATTCTTCTTGTAATTGGGGTGGAATGCCAGGCTTAGCAGGCCCCTTTCATCTCCACCCTGCAGTCAGATGAGAAACACAAAAGATCCAGGAGTTAATTATGTCCCTCCTTGGCTTCTGCTCGGGCTGTGTGGGGTTGGAATCACCCCCCTCGGTCATCTTCATCATCACCAAGACCACTACATGCAACCTCTACACACCCATCACCCCCCACCTCCTTTAATTCTTCAACCTCTCTAATCCCTCTTTTTATTTTTTATTTATCCATCACATTCCCTTTCACACCCCTGCTATTCTCCCATTCTCTCTTTTTCTACCCTCGCCTGTTTCACTTCACACCTTCACCAACCTCCTTGAATATACCATTACCAACCATTATAAAGCATTTGACTCTGGGTAGAGCTGCACCTCCTCTACAACCCCCCGCCTTTGCCCAGTCTTCTCTGCAGCCTGGTTATGTGCGCTTGTCCACAGGGTCGTGGGGCCCCTGTGACGCCCAGGCCCTCCCGGTGGCCTCCATTGTGCAGTGATTTGTGTGTGTAATCTTTGGGGGATATCCGTGAATGCTACGCTGAGTGGCTGAAAGAATTTATTAGCTCACTCACAGTTCATAGAGAGCACAAAAGTGCAGAGTGCTTCAGTCCGTGCTTTTTGCTCCCCGTCCCCTCGCTCTTTCCTGGTTTACACAAAATCCATGCAAAATTCAAGGCTTGGATGGGGGGGGGGGGAGGTGGGGCAGAGAGCTGCCAACTCCCACTGTCTTGGCAACATGTTTAAAAAACATCTAAATTGCTTGTGTAATATGTAAACCTTTGTCTCACCCCGGAGGCAGCTACATCAGTTGTCACTACCCTGGTGGTCCTCCCATCATAGTTAGCTGTAATAATCAGCTACAGCATTTCATTCCCTAGGCAAGACAAGCCAGGTCGGCCCTTTTTTTTTTTTTATGTTGTACTCTCCCTCACTATTTCTTCTTGACAAAAGAATGAACAGAATGCTAGGCTTAGGTGTGAAGAATGTTTATTAAGTGGTCTCTGTGTGATTGTATCCCTCTAAAACAGCTTGATTCTTTCCACTGAGAAAATTTCAAAAAAGCAAAAGTGATGCATCACGCAGAGAAGTAATCTCACTCATGGCAAACAAACAATTATCATGTCCACAATTAACACAGCTGTCTCATCCTTAAATGATTCCCTCTCAAACTAGTAAAAAAAAGGAATTCAGGAAAGATATACATCTTGGTTTGAACATAAGTGGCGAGCTCTGGATACGTGTAGTCCATGTCACAGGACAAGTAACACACATCATAAATCGGTACACAGATATTACAGTGCAGTTTGGACTGCCTTAGACCCAGTCAAACACAACAGTGACACAGGCCACATGCGAATGCAAAAGAGATGACTCTTTGCAAAGGAATGTACTTGAAGTACCAATGAGCAACAACAGAGAGCCACATGATAAGCCACATGGGTTCCATCAATCTGAATATAAAGTGAAATCTTGTGAAAGTTGACAAATAAATCTCCACCCAAAAAGGCTGAGTTCCTCCGCAGCAAATTTATGAGTACTACTAAATGTCAGATCATTGAACTCAAATAAAAAAAAGGAGTTATGTGGGAGTTTTTGCAGCACACGGTACAGCTGGATATTAGTCAGAGCAGAGGAGACTGCACTTTGCAAAAGAATGTCAAAAGGTTTCATCTTGGGAAGAGAAATTCCTAACCTCACCTTTGAAATGCTGGATCCATACGTTTGATTTGGGGATGCAGTGACCCACATCCCCAAACTAAACTCACCATAGGGAGTGGGTCAAAGACCGCAAATCCAAAGCGGCCTACCGGAGCCAAAGGGGGACTACCAAGATACACAGTGGTTAAATGGGCTGACATATTAGCTGCCCTGCTAATGACTAGCTCCTTCAGCAGCAGACGAACAGCAGAACTGGCACCGGAGCCATAGTAAACAAACATTAAAAAAGCCTTTCACTGCAGAGCCAATCTGAGGGGATACCTTGATTAAAAGAAGACAAAGTGCCAACCTGAGCATTGATCATGTTAAAACTACTGCCAGAGCTGCAGTAGGTAAGATATTCTTGGCAGGGCTCAAAAACCAATATACTGTACAAACAACCTCATTTAGAGAAACTGCAGGTCTTGCATATTGTCGGCTGCAAAGTGAATTTTGGGGTTTCAGCTTCAACATTGTGTGTTTAAAAGCTATAGATAGATTCAGAAGTTTTGCTCTGCCTTGTGTCATAGTTCATTTTATCAACTACTACAGTTCCTTGTGTGCACATGTATACTATGCTGTGTTATACTGATCTTTTCACCTACAGCACATATGAAGACAAGCGACAATTTAGGGGTAAGCTGCAAGATTTTCACACTTAAATCTTGTATTAGTAATAATTTATCTTCATAACACCATGTGTTAAAGTTGCTGATTATAATGTCTGCCATCTCCAAACTTCAAACTATACACATGACTCTGCTGAGTCAACTTAAAACGCATTCCATACTCCACATTTCCCTTGAAAATCTTTGCGTTTTTTATGACTGCCATCATTCTTCCACAGCCAGGCAGGGGGTTCTGATTGAATCTCTCATGAGGCATTATCTCTTCATTTTTCACAAACACCTGCCTCTGCATTCCTCTTTTCCCTCCAATTCTGTTCTCTGGGGCTCCGGCTTTGGCACTGTCAAAGTGTTGGCGTCACTCCACAGAAAGCTGGGAAAGTGAGGTGCAGGGATGAGGAGCGGTTGCTATCTCACATCTCACGGTGCATTAGATGGAATGCTTGTCCTGTCTGAGTGGCGGAGGCAGCGACACACACAACGCTACGATTTCCAATTCTGCATGGGGCAGCTGTCTATGAGTCCTAGTGACTCACGTGTTGGCTCATGCATTGTTACCCTGAACCTTTTGATCCTTCCTCATTGGCTCGTGGGCATTCCTCAACAAAAAGACATTCCACATGAGTTGATGGAGCAAAACAATGTCTACGCCCTTCACTCAAAAACTACCTGAATCATCTACGCTCACACCTCCCTCACACACACAGATAATACACACAACTCCTGCGAAGTATTCTCTGCTTTTCCTTTGTACAATGAGACTCGACTCTCCACTGCAACTCCTCCATCTGTTGATACATAAATCCTATGACTATTTCTCAGCAATCTCATGACACATCAATCCTCCAATCAACAAAGAATAAGATATAATCCATCATCTGGGCCATTAAATTCAATGAATAGACTAGACTTTTTGCCTACTACTACTATATTTGTTAACATTTCATCTTTCACGAGCAGGTATCCCACAGTTGATGATAATTGTGAGATCAGCATGAGTTATAGTGAAGATGAGGCCACTTATTTTAGTCCGTACGAGAGCAGCCCTGAGCCTCTGATGGCCACTGAGAATGCAGAGCAGCTGTCAGCAGAGTAGGGACAGAAGAATAACATGACTTGCCTTATTTGTTTAAGCAATGAAATATTTTATTGCAGGCCCCCTCGCCACTGTTACACAGGCTAATACATGCCAGTGGACTGTCTGCGTTGGGTTGCTGCTCGCAGGTGTCTGCATTTATAAAACTCACTGTCACTATCACACGTGCTACTCTCGAGTGTCTTTTCTTTTTCTTGTGCAATGCAAGATGCTGATTGTTTAAGCAGACGCTGAAGCTTAGCGTCAAAGTCTACAAATACTACTAGACACCAAAGAATAACAGTAAGGGAAGATTTACGTGTATATCAAAGAGTATTGTTTTTTGGCGTTAACTGACTCTTGTTTGCTCGAATCACTGCTATCCAATAAAACATGTTCCACTAGGAAGATGGCGTCGTACACCAACTGAACCACACCTGTGCTTGTGGGGTGGTACAGAATGAACATGGCGCTATTGTGTCGTCAAATTCATGAGATTTTTAAAAAATTTGAGTAACTCAAACTACCTTAATTGCCAGGCACTGACAAGAATGTCTAATTGCGTTATAAATTTGCCTGAAGATTGTATTAAATAACTTTATTTAGTACAGCAGTGCACTGTATATAGAATATTGTTTAGACCTAATGTTTGATTTGATCACTTTAAGTTATATTCTATAATATATAGTCTTTTGAATTGTATTTTGTATATACAAATAGACACTAGCTACTCAATTGCTTCCAAGCTAAAGCAAAGAAATATCTTCTGTTTATCTGTATATGACAGGAGGTTGCAGCCAGTAATGAAACTATGGGTTTGTGTTTGGCATACTGGAAAAGTAACAAACAATTAGAACAGTGTCAAAAACATATTTTCATGAAAAATACATATCTAAAAATATAGGCAGCTTGATGCCTATTACATTTTTTTTTTCTTTTTTCTCTCAAGTCCCAAGTATCCTTCTTGGACTTGGACTAAAAAATTCAGTACCGGTCAGGACTTTAGTAAGAAGGGCCAAACTCCGCCACATGTCCCCATTCTGAACCGCATCCTGTAGCAGGCCTCTGTCCAATCAGGAGGATTGTCCACAATTCACCATCATGTTAGAGGTGTCTGAATGTGAGCTAGTTGTGGAGAGACCACTGCGATGATGACATGGATAGTGTGTGTGTGTGTGTGTGTGTGTGTGTGTGTGTGTGTGGTGGGTGGGTGGGGGAGTGGGGGGGCTTGAGTATAGAGATTGGATTTCAGGAGAAGAACACCCACAGCGCAGCTAGGAGCCCACACCACCACAGCACAGCATTGTTTCTGTGCAGTTCAGCTTAATTGGCACCGGGGGGATCCGTGGAAGGAGGGGGATAGAGGAGCAGAAGGAAACACAGAACATTACAATCAAAGCATGTGCATGGAGCTGATGATAAACCCGTTATCTGCCGTGTCTCCTGGGGGCCTGGGTTCCTCTCTCTGTATAAAGGCAGCTCCATCCTGTTGATGCTGCCAGTAAACACCTTAGCCCTCCCCTGGTTCTGTTCACCCCGTGTGGCTGGGAGCCCGTTCCGGCAGCCAACATCACAGAATAGGACTCCTGGGGCCTGCGGGGGATCGAGCCACGTCTAATTGTCATAATGATCACTTTATCCACAACCAGTTTGGATTGAATGATGATAAGAGAGCACAGCAGAGCAGTGAGAGCATCCCGCAGGGGGCAGTTGCATATTCAATCGCTGTGCTCTGTTTGACTCCTTGTAAGCAAAGGGTCTTGTCAGTGGAGGAGCAGGAGGTAGCGTGATAGATAAACTTCCTGTCTGGGAGTGTGCCCCACAAAAATCCCAGCTAACCCATCTCATGCGATCTCAACAATTTCCGAACAATTCTCAAATTCAAAATCGGAGGATGCAGGAGGATTCCAGATTGAAAAACATCAGGACATTGCCCTGAAGATTACAGTGTTTTTGCAATTGAGATAGCCATAGAGCATTCTTAGAGCTACAGTATATGTTGTATTACAAACAATTTACGTCCAAGTCTTGCGATATTTCCAATGTCATAAAGAACATATTTCAAGAACTAGCACCACGTCACAACACACAGCTCGTGTAACAATCCTTACAAATCTGCATCAGGCTCAGAAGTTAGAAATGAAAGACAATCACAGGCAGTTGATAAACGTCTTTGTTGAAGTGTTGACAAGGTTACAATTTGAACAAGTCATCATGTGGGGCATTGAGTTAGACGCTATGTAAAGTATTGGGTAACCATGTGGGATATTAGAACCCTTATAAGAAACAATATGGGATAGATTAACAAAGCCATTAACCCATCTTGTGAGAATTAGCAGAAAATTAGCAGTGAGCACAATGTGTGCTGTATGTACAGTTAATTAGCAGATAATAGCGTAATGATTAGCCACGGTCACATTTGATGAATGACTGCTTGTTTGGTGTAATTATATAATTGAATACTAATAGTGAGCAGGCACCACTTTCAAGGGATTTGTCTTGGCTGGAGATGTTCCTCACACGTTTACATAGGTGCAAAAAAGTTGTGTTGTAAAGAACTACATTAAGGCTCTAGCCCATTTCTTCTTTACTCTAGCAGTCTAGCGAAAAATATTTCATACACCATTATCCAAATCCCTTCCCTCTTTCCTGTTTACATCTGAGCTCAAATTACATCCATATTATCATATTACCTCTGGAATTCCTCAAACACTGTTAACACTATAAAGGCAGGCTCATTCCTACCTTCAGGCCGTTCTGCACCAGCTTGTGGATGTCCAGGAAGGGCTCCTTGATTAGCTCCAGGTCATGGTTGAGTATCCTGACAATTCCCTCCCTCTCCAGTACAAAGAGCCGCTGGGATCCATCCCCACAGTGCACCACGGCCACCGGCTGCCTCAGACCACTCAACACCTCCTGGGCACAGTAGCAGTTGTGTTTGTGTTTCCTGGGTAACAAAGAAGACAAAAGGGCAAAGACCGATAGCAGCGGTGAATAATCCAGTTATAAAAGGTAGACGGGGGCCGGATAGAATTTGAAGTGGAAGGATGCATAAAATAATCAGCAATAACAGTTTAACTGAAAAACATTTTTACGACATTCATAATGATTTTCTGAATTAAACACCTCACTTTACTGCAAGTTCTTGAGATTTGTCTCAACTGACAAAAGGAACAAGCCTTGTTTTTGAAGTGGGATGTTGCATTTTGACAAAGCTCAGTGAGGTTTTTCTGATCTGATCTGAGCTGATGTGTCCATAACCAACTAACACACCTGCTGGTAACGTATGTGTAATGGTGGTTCTCTCTTGTCCTATCCTGTTTTCGATGTGCTCGGGTGAACTATATACCACCAGCCATGAAAATAGCAACAAAGTGCAACACCACTCCCTCTGTGGATTGCACGAGGAGAACTTCAACTATGTGTCTTAATTCCCCAAAACAAACCATGTTAGCCCATAACTGTGACTTAATTTTGGCACTTTCTCTCAGCCTACGTCCTGCTCATTTACCTAAGAAGACCTCTACCAGGATAACGCGCAGAAGCCACAAATGAGCCCCTGACCTAACTTTTGGAAGTTATTCGACTGAATGTTCGTTGCTGCTATTCAGGTGCACATGCTGCTTGGCCCTCTTGCCTCAGGGAAAACAGAGATGAAAGGCATCCCCCCATGGACAAAAGGGCAAAGCCCTCTGTGATGTACAGACCTTTGCAGTGAGGGAGGCAACTAGAATGACGCAGGATAAGCATTTTCATTATGTGAGCAAAGCTGAGCAAATGCAGTCTGGACAAACTTTAGGATTAGAGAGGAGATGGCATAGCATTTCTGTCTGAGAGTATGGACCATGTCAAAATAGACCAGTGAACCCAGAACATTTGACTGAGGCTACAGCCTGTCTCTATAAAAACATAAAAATCACGGCTGAATGTCATGAATCCGAACTCAAAAAGGTACAAATGAAGCCTGAACGTTCACTTGGCTGAAACACACTTAAGAACGAGCCAAAGCTCATTCAAAATAATAATATGTACATCTACCATAGTGTAACTCAAGCCTCAAATGGAATAAAACATGGTAAAAGTCAGACTACAAACCTGCTGATATCTTCTATTTTCTCATCTCCCAAGTAGTTGGAATCTTGCCCTTGCGGTTGCTTTCGTTGAAAATCTGGAAAGCACAGACTGCCATCTCTTCTCCCATAGTACTGGCAGAACTCATCCACATCGGCCTGGAACAGTTCTAGCAAACACAACAGATACAGACACGGAACGAGGGTATTACACTTACTGTACATAGTGCCTGGTTACTGACTTCATACACTGGGCTCATGTAGATAACTAAACAGAGAAAATACAATAAATATTCTTATAACATTGTTTTTAATGGTACTTTAGCTCTGTGATTCCACTTATCTGTAGCGTAAGTAGCTGTACTATAACTCTGAATGCATTAGTATGTGCAAGAGAAGACAAAAGGGTAAGATAGAGACGGGGAAGAGAGAAAGGATGTGATGTGCTTGTGTTGTTGGGGAGGGTTGGAGATATGCTTGATGAGCCAAACCAAATCCTGGCTAGACTGGACTGAAATGAACAAGTGAAAAGAAACTGGGCCAAACCCAATGGATCACAGATTAGACAGAGCTCTGTTGTTAACTCTGCCTCATTTATGAAATGATTCTTTTGCATTGAGACTGGCTTTCTTCAAAGTTCCTTTTTCTTCCAGCAACATAGTAATGCTTTACTTGTTTATCTTACTTTCATTATACATTCTTAACCAGATGACACATTGAAATGCACAGCAACAATTCCGTTTATCATCTTGGCTGATTCCTACAAGCGTCACCTCAGTGCAACAACTTGTGTGCTGCATGTAGTTTTTCTGTCGTATACCTCTCTCTACAGCCACCTGAAGGCAGCAGGTTCACAGTGATTTTCATCTGCAGTCTCTAATCTGAGTGACAAAGCGCTGACCTTTCGAGGAGTAAAGTCCTATTCCCCTCATCCAGCTGATGTAGAGGCTCTGCCCACACAGCCTTAACACACCCCGAGACAAACCCAATCAAACTATCAACAAAAACATATCAGGAAAATAGAAACAAATTGAAAAACACTGACACAGAAAGACTGAGAGACACATAACAGTTCAGTTTATAAGGCTATCACAGCTCGTGTCATCGCCTGTCAAAATCACCACGTCAAAAAGGTCCCTTTAGTGTAGTTACTATAGTACAGTGGAGTATGGTTTTCCCTGTTCAAAACTGCGTTCTTTACATTAATTGGAGGAAAAACATTTCTGACTGTTTTGCATTACTGAGCAACACACGGGCACAGCATGCAAAATTAAATAGTCAACCTGTTAAATATGGCATGCATTTCTAAATAAACAAAAAATGTTTTCAGGCTAAGAGATATTCTTTGCTTGCATTGCCAAAGTAAGATGTGCTGTTCCCAAAAGCTTCCCGAGTTGTGTTTCAGTAACTTTCATTAATATTTTTAAGTATATATATTATTTTATAAGTGTTAAGAGTTTTTCTGAATAGAAGGTCTAAAGATATAGGGTGTCATATGCTGCACAGTTTGTGAAGCCCCTTGAGGCAAATTTTGGATTTGTGATATTAGACTATATAAATAAAATTGACTTGACTTGACTTACTGATTGTATTCTACAAATTTTGATTCAAGATAAAACTGCCATCACATCATTCTTTATTTCCTTTTGGCCTGCTTGTTTACATAAAATGTTTTAGTGCCAGAGAAAAAAAAAAGTGATCTGCGTAAACATAGCAGTCACACGCAGCTACGCCTTCAGCCTGTGCAGTCACAACACTATTCCCGGCAAAAACCAAAGTGTGCAGTGGGTCTCAGAGGCCCTTTGCGACCTAAAAACAATCTTGCCAATATTGTTTCCTTTAGTCAATCCCTCAGAGGACAGAGGAGAGCAAATACACCAGTGATAAAAACACAAACAGGACTCTCCCTGTCCCTCCTTTCATCTCCCTCTCCTGCCACACACCGACCGCAAGCACTGACCGCACAAAATACTGGAGGTGATAGGATATCCCCTCAAACATCTAAACACAACATGAAGATCAAACACA
>CALSBV010012195.1:2814719-2819788 GCA_943590825.1 Bovichtus diacanthus | reverse complement strand
ACACACACACACACACACACACACACACACACACACACACACACACACACAGACACACAGAGCTCTGGCTATACCACCCACTCACTTGTGTCTGCAGTTATCTTAACCATGCTGGTTGGGGAGCTTGGGTGCAGGGGGGTGGGTGGGGGGAGTGAAGAGAGGAGGAAGATATGAGAGAAGAGGAGTACAGGGAAGGTGGGAGGCCTCCAGGCAGAAGTGAGAGTGAAGGCAGTAAATGTCTTTATGGAGAAATGGGGGCTAAGTACATGGCCTAATCAAGGGCTGGTAGAAAGTTTCATAGGAGCAGGACGACAGTTATAGATGCAGTAAACGCTACCGTTTCATTTTAATACCTTTGACCAGGAATTTTGAATTAGCAAACGTTCAGGACATATTATATTGTCTGTTCATGTTTGTCGTTATATTCACTGTTACTGCTTCGAATGGTGAGATTCAGGATGACAATTTAAAAAAATAATTCTATTAATGATTTAAAAATGCCAACCATTTAGGTAAACAAAGCAAATAACTGTATGGGATAGATTTCTCTCAGCAATAGGATTCAATCTAATGAATCTATTTGTGTTGAGAAAAGGTTTGCATTTTTAAAGTTTATTGTATTTATGTATGTTTCACCTTTAATGGTGTGCACAGAAAAAAAACTGTAAAAAACAAGTAAAAAAGAAGAGGAAGAGCATGCAAAAGAAAAAAGGCAGGAGAGAAAGAGAAAGAGAGAGAGAGAGAGAAAGAGAGAGAGGGAAAAAGAGAGCGAGAGAGAATGAGAGAGAGAGCGAGAGAGAGCGATAGAGAGCGAGAGAGAGCGAGAGAGAACTCTGTCCATATTCCCGGCTCCCCAGCGCTAAAGTTATACTTCCATCTGGTTATCTTCCAAGGCAACCTGGGTGGCCCACCCAAAGTACTTGACATCTTGATGCACTTCAGCAGTTTTACATACACACAACCTTTGTAGAAAAATAAATGTGTCATTCGTCACCACATATGCTGATCTGTGGAGGGCTGAGGGGTGGGGGGGTTTGGGGGTGAGCGAGGAGGAGCATGACGGTGAACACAGGGAGGGGGGGATTCTTCTCTGGATTCCTCTCTTGAGCTTTTTTGGTTTGACTCTCTGAGCCCATATGTCTGTCAGCTCACAAGCACGTAATGTAACTCCAGACAAGTCTCCTCCTTCGCTCTTCCTATGCTCTATGGATTCCCACTGGCCATCCTAAATTGTAGTTCAAGTGCTGTGCAAGATATGCGAGCAGGCCATTAGATGAAAACGAGGATGGACTCAGAAGGAATGTACGCGTTTGATATTTGACTTGAGCTGCAGCATACCATGTGGGTGGGTTGGAGACAAGTGTGTTTGAAACTGTTCTCTGTTAAAATCTCAGCAGATCTAATCAGTTTGTGGCGACAGAGATTGGAAGAAGACTTGGCTGGAGCAGAAAAGACAGTCAGAAAGTGTTTAATCATGCTTGGTATGCACTATGAAGGCACAGGTACCTGTGATCTTGCATCCCTTCAAAAGGAAATTCTGAAGACCAAAAGCTTTCAAAGGGCAGTGGGGTTCCTATCATTTAGCAGAACCATATCCACAAGGAAAACTGTTGCATCAATGAGTTTTTTTCCCCCCCGTTCTGTGAATTCTGCCATCTCATTGTAGAGCTCAGAGTCAGGGATGACAGGGGCCAGTTAAGCAACACTTAGTTAGATTCCTGTGAACTTACTACTCAAATGAAAACATGGTGGTGGCACAGCATGAGCCACAGGTTTTTAAGTGACAGTTTATGTCTGAGGAAGGCAAGGTGCCGGGCAGTCATGTCTAGACCACAGCTAGGGTGTTGATGCATCCCGAATACAGAATCAACCCCAGGAGTCGAGTCTGGTGAGCAGTATCCGGGATCAGGTCATAAAATAGTTCATTTTGCTCAAGTACAGTTTTCTCCGGTACATTGGTCAGGCTCGTCCGGCTTTTGTTTTGCGTGCATGTTTTCACACCCACCTTTGCAAATCTAATATTTTCCATTCACATGTCAGGAAATGCCTCAAATCTGTGTATTGTTACTACACTCAAGGTCCTCAAAAAAAAAAAGTCAAATGTTTGCAAATTTACGCTGATTAAAACAAACTAGCATGATCCAAATAAACACAACGGAGACAAGAGAACAAAACTTTCTGCACCTGGTGTCATAAATACAGCTAGACTGAATACTGCGTCATAACAAAAAGCTAAAATATCGCTCAGCTATTTGTTACGACCAAATGTGCTACATCAGACTGCAGACTAATCAGCAAACTGGTGTTGTGTCTATGTAGGCAGTGTGTGGCGAGTAATTTTACTGATGCATTAAAGTGCAACAGTAAAGCAAGGAGCGAGGCAGCAAACGGGTGAGACAAGCTCAGCAACAAATGGAGGTGAGGTCAGATGAGGTAAGAGCTGGATAAATAAATATTCACAGAACAGACTACTGACGCACCACTTCTTGCATAAGTCCAAAAATCTGCCAGTTCTACATGTGCAGGCTGGGTTTCAATGAGAAATGAGGCCCGCTGTGAATTTTAATTCATCACAATCAGAGGTGTCAGCTTCATTTCAAATGTAACAGAGACTGAGATGAGTAAGTATAACGTATGCCTCATTTCACTTACTCTGTTCATGTGTATGTTTGCTTGCGTTATCACCAGGTAACCACACAGAGGCTATAATTCAAGTTGCATTCATGGTCATCATTATCTGTATAATTTACCTGGTATGTGCCCCCTGCAGGTGTAGTAGAACTCTCGGCAGAAGTCCTGGCAGAGCCGCGGCAGGTCTGGCTCCCTGTGTGGCATCTTATCCATGTCCAAGGAGTGGAACAACACCTGGGCATTGGGGGAGCAGCGTGCACACTTGATCTCCTCCAGGAGACGTCCACATTCGGTGTTGTTGGTGGAGAAAATCTGGAGACCACACGCAACAAGGACCAATGCCTGATTAAAATGGTGGACCGCTAACTTCTACTTCTTTAGTTTAGATTGTAGGGCGCATTTTCAAATCTAAATTTTCAAGGACTATAATACAAAATGAGATGTTTCCAAATGATTCCAGTGAGTCTAAAGTACATTTTTAAGACAAATATTAGCCCTTAAAAGATTTTTTTACTGTTTTTTACATGTGTAATGTGTAAAATGGGTTTTGATTGAATGTTAAGATTGTTCCTGCAGTAAAAGAAGGAGATGCCTGAGAACTTTCCAGCCCTCACTATTTAACAGCCCTAAATTAGCCAATCTCACCCCAGTTACCACACAGTAAGTCAATGATCTCTACTTAACACATATACTCTAAAGTTAAAACAGATTCAGATAACTGCATGTTAACAACATCCTTCTCCCATTGTAACACATCCAAAGTGATACACTCTCTTGCTGGCAACAAGGTATAAGCAACACTAGATGTAATAAACCCATTACGCCACATCGTATGTTAAACATCAATGTCATCGTGGTGTCCGTTTATATTCTACATGATCTGCAGATTTGAAATGCAGTTAGTGTTGGTATTGTGCTGAACAGTTTGTTTGCACTGAACTTTATTTCCTAGCATCATCTGTTGAATGAAGAGAGAGACAGGCAGTCCCTTGCATAGTGTGAAAGTCTGCAGTGGCTCCACCACGATGTGCATGAAGATTCACACCATTCACACAAAAAAAAACACTCCAATATTTTCTGGTAGTGGTGGTATAGCTTCATTCCTCAATTTCCCACTGAAACATTTCTTTAGAGTTTTTTTTTTTTTTTTTTTTTTTTTACAATCTCTTGCACACAAACTCAATTATGCCTTGCATTTGGAAATTTTAAAACATAAGTACAATTATGTTTTCACATTTCTATCCCAACAACATTTTCTGTAATATCCAATTCTATATCCTTTGATTCCAATTTGTTAAACATTGAGGTTGGAACACCCTGTCTGTTTGGAGAAATAAACAAAGAAATCATCTCATTCACTGCCTACTTACCCAAATTCATAAACAGTTAAAAGTCAAATTACAATTCCCATGTCTGACAGATCCTGGGGCATGAAATAAATTAACCCAAATAAGAGCCTCAAAGCCTGATTTGGGATCATTACGCAAAAGTACACAAAGAGTTAATCCAAAAGAAATTAGCAGGATTATTTACATAACAAATTAGCTGTAATAAAACACAATGTAATCTGTTTTAGGTCAAGAGCAGCACTGCTTGGGCAGGCAGGCAGGCAGGCAGGCAGGCAGGCAGGCTGGTAGTGCTTTGCTCTGTGTGAGGTCCATGTGTAAACACCAATTTAGAGATAGACAGGCACATCATTCCCATTCTGGTATCAACAAATTAGCAGTCTGTCGAAGTCAATTAGACCAGCGGACCCAAGGCCAACATATGGATGCCTTACACTTCAACTGGGGTAAAAATTTTACGTTTAGGAGTTCTTCAGAGCCGTGTTTACCCAACAGGTGGCAGAACATCTGGCAAAACCTTGAGGGTCTACCTGAAAAATATACTAATATATACAGAAAATCTCTCATCACAATAACAGACAGTATAACAGACAAATTGAAGAGGTAAAAGAAATATATCCCTTTAGGTTCCATAGTTAAACTCATATCTGAATCCCACTTCTTTTGTTCTATATTTTATCTAATTGTTTACTTTGTCCTCGAAAAGGGAGCTCCAGGCTGGCTATGACCCTGTATGTGTGGTGTGTTCCTTTGTCTCAGGCCCCTCAAAACTCATGCCATGCAGTGTTGTGGGCATGCCTGCCCTCCTGCTCTAAATTGCCCATTGATTCTGTGTGCCATGGGCTGGCACAAGGTCCACGGAGAGTAGCATTTGTGTGCTCTCAGCCATGCCCTGTGTCCATATGTTGCTGGGATGGGATCCAATGTTGCCATCATCCAAACCAGAACAAGTGGACCTTTGTTTGTTGTCTTTTGCTGAATCTCAGTGAGCACGTTCGTCAAAAGCAGGGAGAAAATGGCAATGAGGCTCAACTGTTGCACTTTTGCTGAGGACATGCTAAAAAGCAGGTCAAGAACAGAGCCATAATCAAA
>CALSBV010012195.1:2779719-2809719 GCA_943590825.1 Bovichtus diacanthus | reverse complement strand
AAAAATACTACTTTGCATTTACATTAGGGTCATGCATGTAACTCAATATGGATATAAATAAAAGATTAACATGACGATTCCCTGAAAAGATACCACCTGCTTTGTCCTTTTATTTCTGCAGGTACAGTGGGGGAATTCTCATACACTCAGTGAGCGTCTGACCCTCTGAGAGGATATCCCAGAGGATGATGGTTAGGTTTGCGTGTGACCACATAAGGATCAACAACATGAGTCTGGAGCTCTGCAAGCTCTCATTGCCGCCTCCACCGTTTCCCAGACTGAGGAGATGTTGAAAGTTTACCCTGTTCTCTCTGTCTATTCTGTTTCTGCATTGTTTGCTTCATAACTCAGCATCGTAATCATGAGCATACACAACAGCACTGATGACAGAGCTATTTGTGCTCTTTCAATTTTTCCATTCCAAGCAGGCGAAACCACTACCTCACACCTCACAGTTCACCTAAAGTTGTCTCCGAGTGCTGTTAGAGGGGGCCAACACTTAGCTGTGGGACCATCAGAATTCATCTGTGGAGCTGCAAGAAAAGAAGGATTTTTTTGAGCCATTGTTCGACTCAGTAATATTCTACGAACATGATCAGAACAGAAAGTATTTTCCAAATAGCTGTAAAAATGGGATTCAGTCTATTTTATATTTATGTTGCTATGCTTTTGAAATGTGTTCAAATCTGAAATTCCACATTTGTCTGTGACAATTCTGTATTCAAATGATTCGCTTTATTATGAATGCCAATGTTGGGCTGTCTGTCTGTTGTGGTCCAGACCGAAATGTCTCAATAAAAATTTGATGGATTATCATGAAATGTGGCACATAGAGTCGTGGTCCTCAGGGAATGAATCGTGATGACTTTGGTGTTATTGTCTCGCTCTACCATGAAGTTCATGTTTGTGGCTTTTAATTGAAATCCCTCAACGACACCAATTGGATGGATTGAAATGCAATGTGGTACACACGTTCATATTCCCTTCTGAATGAATAGCAATCACTTGATTTAGAAAAAGTTAGCATGCCACTTGATCCTAAGATGGTGAACATAGTACCTGCCTAATATCGGCGAGTTAGCCTTGCCATTGTGAGCATGTTAGCATGATGTTGTTAACCTTTAGCTAAAAGCACTTATGTGCCTAATACAGCCATCACAGAGACGCATTCGTGGCAGTAGACTTTAGTTTGACTTTGACACAATACGTTGTCGTAAACGTGCAGAGAAACATATAACAAAGGCATTTTCTGAAATAGTACTAGTGGCAGGTATGCGTCTAGTGTATTCCCTCTACCACAGAATTGAAGCAATGCATACAGTTTGCATGAAATGTAGCATTGCAGGGTCAAAGAATCCGGATTCTTTTAGCACACCATTTTTCTCAACTCCACCGCGAACATGAAATCATTAACTTCAGCCCACTGCTAACAGCCATTCAACCATGTGTGTACGTTTCTTTCATGGCTTCCATCCCTCACCTTGCAGCACACAGCAGCATTGTATTATTCTCACACCTTCTTTAATGGCCCAGCTTTGGCAATTGCAAGCCCTGAGGCATATAGAACTCGGAAAGTGTTCACAATGTCATTAATAGTCCTGACAACAGCTTAATGAGCCTCGGCCATCTGTTTATGAAAGCTTCAGGGAAAAGCGAGAGAGAGACAAGAAAATCTGATCCAGTAGCGATTTCCAGCTGTGTGAGCGCGCCTGATTTCCACTTGAACATTTCTAAACACATGAGGACATTTTAAGTGTAGTGACTTATGCAGCGTCATCTACAGTGAGTCAGTGACTGAGCCTGGGCTGTCTGCCCGGTATCAACAGCCTCTAAATCACTGGCTTCAACCATTGGACCACACTACCTCGCCTTTAGCTTCCTCGCCCCTCCTTCCTCTGTACCACCCTTGAGTGTCCTTAGGCCTTGTTTGGCTAAAGTATACACATGGCATGAGTAACTAAAGCCACCCAGGGCTCCCTGGCGCGGTGGCACGAGACACATACCGGGTTGCATAAGTCGAGAAGACAAAGTGTCCCGTCACTGTTTACACGGTTCTCAGCGCCTGATGCATACAAATACACACAAAAACAATGACATAGCTCCAGATGAATACAGCAGCATTGGCTTGAGTTTCTCCTTACAGGAAACTGATCCGTCATTTGATGCCTTTCCAGATGTTTAGTGACTCTTTAGAGTCCAACAGAGGAAGCTTAGAAATGGTCATTCTACCTCTCAAGGGTCTCAAATCTCTCACTTCACTTTGATCATGTCTTTTCTAAAGCAAAGGGAAGGCAAGGGCTGAAGTGACCATAGCCTGGTGCTGTTAGTAATTGGCTAATTGCCTCTGTAGTCTGCTTTGAAAGGGACTATTTCCATTTTCTCCCTGTTTCAGTTTCTTTGGTCCTCTCTGAACCCTATAATAGAGAATAGCACAGTCCCCCAAAGGCAAGAAAGAGGTTAATGTGCAGATTGATGACTCTTTGTGGCCACTTGTTTGTAAATGTTTCCATCGGGGGGTTAAAGGATCCCAAAGTAGTACCATGTCAGGCACCGTACATATGTGTGCAAATTGCAGATTCATTACAGTCTAGAATCACTGAGCTGCAAATGAATTTGGTGGGATGGGATGGGGGGTGGGCAGGCGAGTGGTGGTAAGTGTAGTCTGGTGTGGGCAGCAATGATGGTGGTCCCTGACTGTCGATGCTCTCTCCCATCTTTCCCTCCCTTTACTCCCTCATTCCCAGTACCCCGCCGTCCTCGGCCCATCTGTTCCTGCTTGGCCTCTCAGGCTCTCCATCAGGTAGGCCCGAGCTATTGAGTGCTCCTCTCATCTCATGGCACCCGGATAAGCCAGGCAGAGGAGTGTGTGTGTGTGTGTGTGTGTGTGTGTGAGTGTGTGTGTGTGCACCTGCAAGACTGTGTTTGTTTTTTTTAAAATGTACTGTCTTAAACGTTTGATAAATGAGCTCTGTCATTAGCTGGATATCAACATGCCTTCGGGCCGATCGGCTCACGTGACAATATTTAGCGTGAAGACGAACAGCGGGTGTGTGCTGCATTGTTGTTATCCTTTTAAATACAAAACAAGTAAGATGATATCACGCGGTATGACATTCTCATGCCATTTCTTCCTCGTTAAGAGATTATTTTGACACCGTTTCAAATCCAAGCAGCGTCACTCCCTTTCTAATCAATTTCTGCCTTTATTACGAACCATTTCAGTTTATGCACCAAAAGACATATAAAATCTCAGTCTGAACATTTCATCTGAGGAGACTTGCCTGCAGTGTTGCTTTACTGCCACGTACTGTATATTGAACTTTTATCATTCAAACAAAAAGGCAAGCAGCCACGCCGGCCAAATTAATCAATTCCACCCATATTTAGATTAAGAAAATGGAAAGTATTTTACTTCCATTATTTGGAAAAAGTAGCTCTCAAGGTGGTCCTCAGCTTGAATTTGGAGGGATGATTGGTATGATAGTGCAGTGCTGTACGGGTTCTCTCAAAAGTGGACATTATATGGTTTTACCAGGGCCTGTGGTCAATTGTGAAATCCCAGTTTACACAGCCTCTTTGCGTTGGGATCGTTTTACAACAGAAGGAAAAGAGGCGAATGGAACAGGCTCTCCTGAGAAGGCAGTTAGGTGTGGTGTGGAATCAGTTTTAAGGTTTTTTTCCTTTTATCCCAACATACAAAGGTCACTGTTTGGGAACCCACTGTGTTTTATTGTCCCAGGGAATTATTTTGAGGTCTCATTTCAGAGTAATATTTCCTTGTCTGGCCCTTGTTCTTTTATATCAAAAAGCCGAAGTGAAAACTTCCCCTTTGTCTGGGATCTGGTTACTGAGCATGAGTCATTTATATAATGTGCCAGCCTCTCCTGTCAGGATGTTTTTGTTCTAATCCCTTTCAGTTAGTCCAAGGTACGTCTGCTAGAAAACACTTTCCAGTTATTACAGTATACATTTTCATATTGCCTCCCTAAATGTAATTCAAACTGTGGTTTCCTTTGTGTTTTTGGTTCATACTTGCCATGGAAGGTATTTAGTGGTAGCTTTGATTCAACAGCTTGAAAATTGTAATGTTCTATATTCGCTACTGCTTTTGTTAGCTTCACTTG
Source organism: Bovichtus diacanthus (assembly GCA_943590825.1). NCBI lineage: Eukaryota > Metazoa > Chordata > Actinopteri > Perciformes > Bovichtidae > Bovichtus > Bovichtus diacanthus. The sequence continues at coordinate 2,805,595 of CALSBV010012195.1, read as the reverse complement.
CTCTAAACTCAGTGTGACATCAATTATTATTTATGTCCAGGTGCATTTCCACCTTGCCCCCGCTATTACTCTTTATGTATCACCTAACACTTTAATAGCCACAAAGTCTCTGAATTGGTCATGCACGACTGTGTGTTAGTCAGATGTGTTTTACCTCTTCATGGCCTTAAGGTTCTCATTAGCAGCAGAGTGAGCGTCGTGTCAGAAGGTGGTCTACATGTTGGCCCCAGTGATGGCAGGTCTGTCAGTCACTACGTTTTTTCATGCACAAAAAAAACCCCAGTTTGAATAATTAAAGTTAAATAAGGAAATTCCAGAATTGGTTTTATATGCATTGCGATAACCTGGCTAATGTAAAATTTGCATTTGCTACATGCAGTAATCAGTTTTCTTTTCTACCTTCTACAGTATTTTTGAGTAGGCGTAAGTGTCATAAGTCGGTTTTATATGCCTCTGCAGCTAAACTGTTTTTTTCTTTTTCTTTAATTTATCGTAGGAGCATTAGGATTGACAGTACAGTATGTGAGAACGGGCTCTGGAAAACGTTTTTACTTGCTGTGAAACATGTCTGAATTTTACAAAGTCAGTTTTGGAAATTCAGACTTATGAACTTTGGATTTAATTATTTTCTGGACACATGAAGCACAGCTGCCAGTAACAGCATTTCTTTTCAATACTTTCCTTGAACTATTTGCAATGCACATGGGCACACAACCCATTACAAACACAAATAAGAGTATACATGGCCAAGAAACCCAGTTTTCTCCTCTCATTTACACACATTTAAATAATTAAAGTTAGTGCAGAAATCTGACAGTAACCCGGTTACGAAAGTGCATGTAAACGCTGTGTGCGTGATTGAGCAGTTGCGCCCGCGGCCTCAGACCTCTCTCAACAGGGTTTATCTCAGACGGATGGGGTCACTGCCCTGTCTGCCACTGTATGTCCCCCTCCCATTCCTCAAACCCTCCATCACATTGACACTTGGACAGACACGCTGTCTCTCACACGGTCTGAAACCTGCAGATGTCCTCCATCCATATGCGTAAGCACGTTCGCGCAAAACAGACAAACAGTTGCAGGCCTATTGCCACTAAACACTCAAAAACATAAACACTGCATCATTATCTCCGTACTCCCGTCAAAGCCATTTAAAGCAGACAACAAATTAGCCAAAGTCAGTGACCATAAACACAGGCTGCATGTTTGTACTTTCTTGTGGGAAAGATCATTTTGTAAATAATTTAAGAAACAAAGGATAAATCAGGACAGTGTAAAACACCGAGTTTATCTTCAGCTAATTGCAAAGATACAGAGCAGAACTTTTTGGGTGCAGTTCCCACTGTGCTACATTCCAGATGCTGATAGTGGTATTGGACCACCAAGGACTTTAAGTATACTTACATGACTTGAGTAGAAAGACTCTGACAAATGTTTCCCTCTGCTGCACATCCATCCAATCCTTGTCAGAGAGGCAGTGTTTTGTCTGTACGGCGACATCTTTTATTCCTTATACTCCTTGTTTTTGGAAAGACACATTCCTGTTTAATTTATTTATTATAATTTTCGTCATGCAAGCGGTAAGACCCTAAGGATGTCGTTAGATCGGTCGGTCCAGACTAAACTATCTCAACAATTATTGGATGAATTGCTCTTAGTTTTGTTTTCATTTCACAAACACCTCAAATACAATTCCATTGTATTGACGTGGAAGTGGTAAATCTTAGACTCTTAATGTGTCAAAACCTGGACACAAAAAAACAGAACTATCTGCATGGTGAGAGAAATATGTTTTTTTGTACTTTCGGGGAACTGGTCTGTTTTGAACTCCATCTGGTACAAACTGTACATAATTGTGAACAGCTACACTGTACGAATGGTGGCCTCATGAGCAGGTGTTTGACGTCGATACTCTTAGATGTACAGTTTGTGCTAATTTGCTATAAATTACTGACTTTTTTATTCAGCCTTTGGCAGAGGACTATAAAGAAGGAAATGGGGTGTCTTGCCAACATTAGGCCACAACTGGAATCAGAATTCCTTCAACACAATGTCTTTGATTAGCAAGGCTCTTATGATTTCATAGGCCAATACATAGAAGCCATATGGCATGTTTTTTATTAAGACGCTAAATGAACTGAGCCTTTATGTTCTTGTGGCGTACTCAAGCCCACCAAACGAGCTCTGTGAGTTCTGATATCCAGGGGAGAGTTGACTGAACTTGACAATGGCTGGTGAGATAAAACAGCAAGAAAATTAGAGAATGGATTGATCATAAATCATTTGTGCACCACAGTGCAACATTCAGATGCATTTCAACACTTGTCCTTCCTTGGGAAAGTGGATTTCCCCCCCCCCCCCACTAGTCTTTCACAACCTGTGGCTTGCATGCTTGTTTCAAGGAGAAGGAGACTGCCAAGTATCACTGCGTACTCCAAATATTTGTGTGGTCAACTGGACAGTGCTGTTGCGGTTGGATCCCATCAGTGATGTTCAAACACTCTTGAACTTGCTTCATGTGTTACACTGTGCTTTGCATTTATTTTGTTATTCAATGAAGAAAATGTGGCGGTTCTGTAAGGGAGGAGATGTTGATTTCTGTTGTCCTGCTCTAACTGAGCAGCGTGAGCATTTGGTACAAACCAAAACACTTGAATGGCCAATAAATGTTGGTATAATTGCTAAATAGAAAGCACAACCATGCTGTATATCTCTGTATGTTCTGATCAGTTTATGGATCCATATCAGTGATTACCTTGGAAGGAATGCTGAGTTTTTAACCTTTTAAAAGACACTTTTCAGTCTCTAATACTGCAATGCGTTTTGGGCTATAATACTCTGCTCGATGTCATTTTTTCCATCCCCATTCATGAATTATTGCTTAGTTTGCATCACACACCTCTTAACTTTCTCTTTGTTTGTCATCCTATTTGTCTCAAACTTCTCTTTTACTTGTGTCAGATACTCCATTACTGATTTATGTAGGAAGAAATGACTTCAGCGGATGTCTTCGCACTACTGGTCAATAAAAGTCGGTGGCGGTCTTTAGGGTGTACGAAGGACAAGAATGAACTTCGCCACTCAAACAGAATTTTGTGCACATTTTAGATTTCTCACCACATGCACGCATTGTATGTGTACCAAATACTTTGAATGCATTTCAGTCCGTACTGACAGTATGTGTGTGCATTTCCATCTTGCACACGTACCAATCAACAACTTTTCTTTGCTTGCCTTTTTTTTTTTTTTTGCCTCAGATGTGATTTGCGTTAGATTGTCTATTACATAGCCCACTCCCTTCCTTATTCTCACTTCAAACCTTGAGCGCACAAGCTCACAAATTATTGTCTATCTAATTAACTTTGGATGGCCATCGCAAACAGTACAGCGTTATCTGGTAATGAAAATAATATTTGGCAGTATGGCTAGCCACAGTGGCAAGTAAACAAACTTCTGTCATTGTTGGAATACAGCTCAGTTACTGTAAGCTCTGTGTTGATTCAGCACTGCAGACCTCCAGTTTAGACAGAAATGAAACTCGAGAGTGTAACACAAACGTGAACACGTGAAAAAGCGGAGGAAAATCATCAAATTTATTGGAAATGGCGCGGTCTCCAAGATCAACTGCAAAATGCTGGACATCCTTAAATCACTGTGCCTGCCTCATTAGCGAGCAGCAGAGGAGAGGAAGCCATATTTTAGCAAATGTTTGCATACTCAAGTGTGACAACTTCACCAGTGGCCAAACACAGAGGTGTCATGTGTTTGTTCCAGTCTTTGTTGAATGCTTAGCAACCAGTGGCATAGTCATTAATGACTCTTGTAGATCCACACGACGAAATTATTTTTCCATCATAACATACAGTGTGAAAAAACTCGTTTCAAACTTCAAACTTCTCACGGCTTGCAAAACATAAATTTTGTTGTGAAGCTAGTTCGCCAACTTGATGCCTTTTGCTGAATCATGGTTTACGTCATACATTTTTACAGAGTTTCTTGTGCTGCAGCGGTGATGTGATGCCTCTCAGCCGACGACTTGCGCGATCAAGCTGCTAAATGTCATAAAACAATTTCGATATTTTGGGTTTATTGTGTTTGGAGTCATCTTCTCTATGTTTCTGTCCTCGTTATCAACTTCTGATGCCGGCCGTCTTGTGTGCGTTCAACTCGCTTTTTATGGAAAAATTGTAGAAACTTTGTTTTTGTGGTACAATGTTGCTTGTGAGAGCAGAAAAACACCAAACTTATTATTTATAGCATTGACTTTACAGGTTGAAACGCACATTTTCTTTTCCTGTGGTGTCAGAATGATAGTCAGTACACAGTCAGTACAATTTGACGTTTCGAGCTAACAAAATATCACGTAGCGTTTTAAAGCTAAATACTATATTGACACATGGATACATAAAGGAGGCAGTGCAGTATACGGATTATGCCAATGATAATTGTTTAGCAGGTTGTTTGGACTGGCTGTGTGTCACAGTGTGGAGTCCTGGCTAAATATTTACTGGGTGCTGGGGGGGTTAGAAGGCATGCTTGGCCAAGCTTGTGTCTCTGGTTCAGGAGCAAGGAGATGGAAGGGGGCGGGGGGGGGGTAAGATGGTGAAGTCATCGCCACCGACTGATGTCGTTAGCGAGCCAGTGACGTTCACTCCTGACCCTTTTACCATTTAGGGGGCCTGGACTGATATGAGTGTTATTGACCTTGAGGCCATGCGTGGCATGTTTGGGGTCTGCAGAATATATCCCAAGCTTTAACCTATACAACGGAGCCAATTATAGCTGCGAAAGGCCAAACAATACAATCCATCAGTCAGGTTTCTTGGGTAAACAGGAATGGGCGGCCCATGTCGGGGTGTAAACTCCAAATCCCAGAGAAGCTAAGGGTCAGTGGAGCTGTTTGATTGTCTAATTGGTGGTTGGACTCTATGTGAGTGCATGTGTCTGAGAGAAAGTAAGACTGAGAGATAAAAAAATAAAAAAAAGAGAGAGAGTAAGGGTAACTGTGTGTGTGTGTGTGTGTGTGTGTGTGTGTGCGTGCGTGTGTGCGCGCACCACTGCGCAAACACTACAGGTCTGGAGGCACCGAGACACCTAATGAATGTGTGTTTGTCCTTCAGACCCCACACACCTCTGTTTATTTGAACGTGGGATAGTGTTCCTGAGCTGTTTTATCCTCCCTGTGTTTGCCACTTAACACGTTCACCGCAGGGTTGGCCTGAGCAGCAGAGTGCACCGCGTTTAAGAAAAAAAAATGGGGAAAATATCAGTCAGCCTGAAAATAATGCTGACAAACAAACTGTATCTCGCAGTTTGTGGATACAGTGTTCCTCTTCATTATTGTTCGTCCTTCATTATGAAGCAGGGTGATAATCCAAACAGCTCCAGCGCAGACGGTGCCAAGGGCAACAGGCCAACGGAAGATTGGCGGTCGGTTTAGTGTCAATGATGTGGTGATGTGGGTCAGGGATAGCAGCAGCAGCGATCATTGCACAGTGGCTAAGAGCCCAGCCAGACCACCGGGGAGGAGGCCTTCACCTCTTTCCTCAGCCATCAATCACTCACATACATATAAGCAAAGATAGATACAAGCAAACACAACCAGACGCTCATCCTTACACCTCGCCATTATGTATAATTTACACTTACTTTCAGCCAGAATCACTTACAATGACAAGATGTTGTAATTTACACTGTGCTGAATATTATTCATGCCAGATCTTTGGTTCCCAAGCATTGATTGCTGCAGCATGTGCTTTTCATATGTGACCAATGTGTATATATTTTTTGAATGTTCGCTTTATTTTGTTTAAGTCGACACTCTTTTCTTGCTCAGTCCCTCAAAGATGTCAGGGATTAAACTCTTAAGGCCTGGCTACGCTCAAAACGGACCACTTTTTATTATGTATCCTCCAAACACGTGAGATGGTGAAAATGTTTACAGCTCACAGACACACTCCAATGACAAGACGCAAGAATTTGGTCAAACGAGGATGACTTATACATTCCAAAAGTCACAGGAGTAATTCTGTGAAGAATGGAAAAAGTTCAAATCCTGCCTACTTCCACACACCTGCCCAATACTGCGTGAAGTGGGCCTGATTGTCACATAGACTTTCAGAAAGTTGCCAAAATTGTCAGACACAATTCCCCTCAATTTTAATAAGATGTACAAGTAGGAGGAGTGGATTTTAGATGCTTTTCGACCATGCGACAAGCACTTTGGTCGAAGCCTAACGATGCCTTAAATTCCCAGGGTCAAACAAGGCCTTAATAAACACTGACCTCCAGCTTTACGCTCACAGATAAGGAGGTTTATATCTCTTATATCAGGCCAGACCCTCTTTAATGTTCACCTCAGTATCTAGCCTACTTAGTAAAGGGGAAAACTGAAATGACCCGGGTAGCACTGATGGACAAAGCAACAGAAAATATTCCCTGACACAAATACAAAATGCATGTTTAGTTTGAAAGGAAACCTGATCAAAAGCATCGCTATAACATGTGTATTTGCTCACTGCCCTGTGTGTTTCGATCACTAGAAGCTGGTCATTACAGACATTTTATCAGAATAAAAACTCATTACAGCTGATGGCATTTTGGGTCACAATGGCTCTATAATCTTTGCATTTTTTTTTTCGACAGTATTCTACAATCTTTAGAAAATACACCTTGTCAGCCTTTGTCCGTGATAGAAAAATAAAGTCCTGACTTTGTATCTTAGTCCCTGGTGTTTCATATTACCACAAGGATTCCCTCAGCACCAAACCTGCTCAGCATTATGCATGTGATGGTGAAGTGTGTCTTTGACCTTTGAGACCTCAGTGTGTCTTCTGTGGAGGCCTGCGACTCATCTGGTGTTAGCTGTTTCATGCTGGTATCAAAACTGACAGTTATCAATGTTTATGGTTATCTGCATGAAATTCACCCTGAAAGCGGCAATGAGAGGGATGAGAGGTGTTAAAGAATTGAAAGATTTGTGTCCAGCTGATTCTACTGAGTTTTATTCGAAAATTAACATACGCTTGTAAATCCATTTTATTATTGCCTGGGACGATAAATAAAGTCTTTTTATTTTTATGTTTTTCTCATTCTCGGTCAGCTTCACACACTCACACACATATGGATAAGCACTATGTACTATGACAAACCCCCCCCCCACACACACACACACACACACACGCACACACACACACACACACAGGCTGCCCTGATGTAGCACCTCTTTAATTCTCACCAGCACTTGCTATTCTTCGCTGGTGGTGTGATAGTATTCGCGGAGAGTCGTTCCTCCTGAGTCTTTCAGTTGTCTCAAACACTCTACTTCAGCGCAAGGCCTTATTGCCCACCCAAAGAGGTTATAGGGATTCTCGACTGCCCTCTCTCTCCCTAAGTGGGTGGTCCTCTGGGGTATGGCTGAGGCACAGGTGGAGCATTGTAGGGGTGCTCACAAAAATAACCCCCCTCGCTTCTCACCAACAACCCCTCTCCCCACCCGTCTTTGCCACGCCTGCTCTACGGAAAGGTGGACTAAATTTTGCAGAACCCTCCATTAGACCGTTAAGGCACTAAACACTGAAGGTGTAATGTTGACACACACAAACCTGTGTGTTAGCCATTCTGGGAAAAGCTGGGCAAATAAAACACTCACATACAATACAGCAGTCTGGAGCTTTTTTCGTAAATAAGAGCTTTAGGTTTCAAACTTGCTTTGAAGGTGTCATAACTAGGTGCGTATAGAATATAATGCTTAATAAAGGTTTTATCACAAAGGCCAACAAACTTGTGTTATGTAAAAAAAAAAAAAAAAAAAAAAAAGAATCCCCCTTCCCCTACTAAAAATATTCCCATGCTCTGGTTTTGTAAATAATTACAGTTCTGCTGAATGTGTTTTATAAAGTTTACATGGCAGGTTCAGTGCACCCTATCTGTTGTTTGGAACCCTGCAAACCACCAGCAAGATGTTGACATATGGCTAGCTCTGTAGTGCACAAGGCATGGATTACTTGGGACCATAATAAACAGGAGCATAAAGAGGGATCTGTGCACATGGGGTGCCCGGAGAGGGGTGGTTCTCCTCGGACCTCCTTGTCTTAATATCGCTGTGTCTGTCTCCAGCTTGCTGAAACCCTCTGGGTAGGTAGGGATGCTGGACGTACACGCACTCTCATCACACACAATCGGACTGTGTGACTCGGCCGGGAAGAGGCTGCCAGCCACCTGCTAGTATGTGTTAACAGAGTGATTTATTGTGAAAGCATGATGGAGATAGACAAAGAACATGTGTCTTGATAACCTTACGAGCCCTGAAATGACAAGATATCAGCAATATAAAGGTAAAATGAAGACAAAAAAAGTTTTACCAGGTCATGCAGTTGACACGTAAACTCATAATAGAGACATATTTGTGCAGGAATACAGCAGGTGCTCCCTGCAGTGAAATTGCAATGCTAGTTTGCACAAAGACTTGGCTGTGTGCTCCATCCACCTGCACTTAGGTAAAGAGATGCCAGAATTTCTGATTCAATGAACCATTTATACTAGGTCAAGTAACATAGAGGTCTGCATGCTCTCCACCTGTACACCAATGCAGAGTGCATTGTGCAAAAAAAAAAAAAAACGTGAAAAGCTTGTTAACCTCCTGTTGAGCGTCTTATTGCAGGAAAACACCGTTAAGATTGACGACTTTGGCAAGGTTGTCAAACACGCGGTGACAGGTACTTCAGACAATGATGGGATTGCTGAAGAATCAGCCAACTTTATGTGAGGCTAAACATCCATTATCAGAGTTCCTATCCTCTTACGTCTCACATAACTTCCTGCTCAGATCTTTGCGAGGGCCAGATGGTTACATTGGCCACTGGGGATTGTAAGAAGCCCAGAAAGACAGTTTTACAATGTGCAATTACGGGACAGATAAACTAAACGCTCAACAAAGCAAGGCATTTCCAGATCCCTGGCTTCCAGACTTTGATAAGGAACTGCATTCCTTGGCCAATTTACTGTCTTTAAAATTGAAATACCAGTGCTAATGAAAACTCTTACTGTAGCTTGATGTGAGATTTTTGTCTCAGTCCACTGAAGATATACTGTAAAGCATGCCTCAGTGATCCAACTGTGGAACCATCAACGTGTGCTTGGAAAGCTTTTGCAAAGCGCTCAAAGCTGTCTGATTTGTTTTTGGTTTGGTCACATGCCAATTGATGCTAAAGGGGATAGAGTGTCTTAACCAATGAGCAGGGCTTCACATATTGCTACACTCAGAGTTCAGCCTGTTTTGTTCCACATTAACATTTCACAGAGGGATCAGGCGCCTGCCCTCTGTGCTTTACCCCAGGGAGCAAGAATCCCCCCACAAACTGACACTGATACAATCTCCAGGTAATGGCAGCCTGCCTGCAAGCCTGAGGGTGCCTGAGGATATACTGTGTGTGTATGTATGTGTGTGTGACTCGAGGAGGTACCCAGCACCACTGGTGTGGTCACAGGGCCAAAGTTCACTCAGAAATGTGTGGCCTGGGGTCGAGAGGTGGTATGGCCTCCGTTAACGGTGAGGGTAGAGTTTCAACCTCCACCCTCAGCCTCTCCTCTTTCTCCAGGCTGCTGTGCCACTTACATTTCTCACCGTGACACGCGTGACGACCCCCACCTTTTAGTCAGGTGACAGCGGCTTGATGGAGGTGAAGAAAGAGCGAACAACAGAGCAGGACAGCGGGGTGTTAAAAAGCAGAATTAGATGGCAGGGTTTCGCTGGTTAAGATTTGTTGACGTGTTGAATTTGAGTTGGAAAAAAAGCCCGTACGAAAACATCAGAAAAGAATTGTCGGAAAGGTTTGCGAACAACTTTTATGTGGGAGCGGGTGTGTTGATGGTGCAATGGTGTAAATGCATGGTTCACATATGTAATGACTAGTCTCTACATTTGGAGCAAAGCAGTGGTGGAGTGCAATGACTGAACTCCTGTACTTAGGTACAATTGTGAGGTACTTTACGCTTGTACTTCCATTTATGCTACTTTATATTTGACCTTTTACGCCACTTCTTTCATTTTATTTGACAGATGTAGTAACCCGTTACTTTGCAAATGAGGAAATGACATTCAAAACCTATGACCATCAAATATAATAATGCCATTGTTGAATGCCATTTTATAAAGTAACAGTTAACGTCAAAATGATCTTTCATGACCAATGCAATGAATGAACAATACAAGTACTTTTACATTTTAGTATTACTACTTAAAGCTGGAGTGTGTAACTTCTGTCTCCCCCCTCTGGCAGTGAGAGTAAAGACCATCGCGACGGAGCAGCAGCTAGGGAGTAAGGTGAAAGCTACGTTTCTGGAGTAGGTGCTTTAGATAAAAAAAGAAACTTGCCGTTCAGAGGAAGGATTATAGTCAAAAAAGTGCACGGGATGACTTGAAGAAAGCGTGAATTCTTTCGGCAAGGGCTTGAATGCACTCCAGCTTCAAGTCAACTTGAACCTGCAGTGTCGTATTTTGGCCATTTGGGGCAGTGCACATACCACCTTATAAAATTGTTATGACTTAAGTGTTAAGCAAGCGGTTGCCTATTTAGACCTCCAGCACACACAGTGCAACAATTCATTTGGAGTCATGATTCCGGACCACCTGACCAATTGAAGTCCTTCAGTCTCCTTTTAGCTCTGTTTTGATCTCCACCCGCTCCTGCAGGAACTATTTGGCTCTTTAGTTGCTAAATGCTCCGCTATGTTGTTCACCAGCTAGTCGCTAACTTTGTCTGCCTGCTGCTTTGAGCTTTGAAGGCATCATATTAGAGTTACTCAGAGTGTTTTTGTGGTGAAAGTGAACCAAACAGTAAAGGCGCGAGCGCACAACCGAAACAATGCCTTAAAGACGCCGACAGGCTCCGTAGAGCTGAGGGGAACTGTGCGATCGTCAGTACAAGCTAACCCCTTTTCACATTAAACACAGTCACTTGATCGAGTGATGATTTAAAAACAGTCTTTAAAATCACAGTGACCTTTTTTAGTTTTGATCTATTCTAGTAATTTATGGAATGTAATTGATGCAACTCGCAAATAAAGACACACACCCACATAGAGACGCACACACACACACACACACACAAACACACAAAGACACATTCTCAGCCGGCCCTGTTTAAGTGTTCCCCAGACGGTATGCCATCCTCAGACAGGACAGTGCTTCCTCCTCTAGTAGTCAGGTCTTGTCTGAAGGATCAGTCTGGCGAGGTCATCCAGACAGAGAGAGAGAGAGAGAGAGAGGATCTCTCTCCTTTATGATGCTCCTGAGCCCGCTCAGAAAAATGTTGTTTTTTCAGTTCAGTCCGAACTGATGTTACTAGCAAATGTTGTTGACATCTTTTTCAGATTCTTCAGTTGTTTTTTTGTCCCTTCAATGTACTCCGTACAATCTTTTCCTTTCTATCTGTTAATTTCCACCAAGCTGTACCTGCACCTCTTTGTTTTCTGTTTAAGAGGACGCAGACCCGTTGATTCCCTGTAAATTTTATACATTTTTACCATCTCTTTGACATTATTTCTTAAGCAATGTTCTGTCTCTTGTTTTTGGTGCCTTTGCAGTTTTGCCTCCTCGCCTCTCACTCTGTCTCGCTTCCTCTGTCTCTGTCTCGCTGCTGGTGTTTTTCTGAAAAATAACAAGGTCTGGGGCTGTGCGTGTGCATGTGTTTTGCGCTGGCTGCATAGACTAGATGGGCTGGCTGCACTGGGCTGGCTTCTTGTGTGGTCCCCCGGCAAACTTTATGATTTATTCAGCTAAAGGCAGAGGAGCACGACCCCCAGTGACCACAGAGAGAGAGCTGCACGTGGGTTTAATGATTTCACCACAAAAATGTCTGCTATGGCTGGGTCTGCATGGAGCTCAGAGCCCCCCCACTGGCTGAATGATGGGGAGGGGGGGTTTGAAAAGAGAGCTCGGCTGACCGGCCTGTGTCAATACAAACGCTTACCACTACACATCTACTTGGAGGGATTACGAGGGAAGAAGAGGACAGACAGAAAGCTACATCCGATTGGCATGTTCCAAATGTTTTAAACTCCTGTCTTTTTAACGAATGCTCAGAGATTCCTGCATGTTATTCTTTATCACGCATTCGGCTCTTTTTCTTTCTTCATCCCAGCCCCCCCCCCCCCCCCCCCCCCCCTGAGTCTCGTAGCCAGTGGGAGATTTCAGAGGCATTATTGAAATGTGGACACCGAGGATGATGTAACCAAGCTTTCAAGAACAGGGAGAGGGGCAGAAATAATAGGTGGGGGGAGCGGCAAGGTTGGGGTGGGGTGGAGGTTTGGGGGTGGGGGGGGGGAGGTATTTGGCATATTTTTCTCTGCTGGTGTCCAGGTCTGCTGGCTCAAGAGAGTGACTGCTGAGGGCTTGGATCTGGATGCTACGCTCGGTGCTGCTTCTCTCTCTGTCTGTTTGGCTACAACTCCCCAGAACAAGATGATGTCATCCGCAGGGATTTGTGAACATTCTTGATAAAGGGACAAAATCACGGGGGTGAGCCTAATTATGCCGCCCGAGTGCGAACAGGTCAGAGAGCTACACCGCTCCTCGTTTTAAAACAGGTCGGCTCGGTGCACATCTTGCTTTTACAAAATGAAAATGGCCCTGCATATTTTTTTAAATGTATAAATATGCACGACATTTGATGGGAGCTGATAGTGCTACAGGTGGAATTTATGAATGATTGCTGAAAGGCCTTTGTCACCAAAGACATTTTGACACTTGAAAGTCACATTAGGCGAGCATGGGTGTAAATAATCGAATTAATGATGGCTGCATTCCAATGAGCTGCTTCAATGTCAGCATGTTGCACCGCTATGTTGCACACCATATTTCTACAGTAGCCCAGAATGGACAAACCAAGCCTTGGCTTGAGAGTAGGCCTTTCGCGTTTTCACATCGAAGTGGCAGCTCGAATTTGGTGGCGCAAATGCACGTGAAGGCCCCCCCTAGGTTCTTTTACACGCTTGAAAAGGGAGGGGTGGGGGGGTTATTCTAGACGCTCGATGCCACTTAATCCTACACACTGCTCCTTTAACGCAGTCATTTGATCCATTGTTAATAAAAGAAAGTTCACTACAGTTTTAGGCCCATATCAGAAAGTGAAAATTCCTACCATGTCATATATTTTATAGTCTACGGGTGACACACAGCTAATAAGCTACGATAGCTTCCTTCATTTCTCAGACTCTCTGTTCCATCAGAATCAGCACTGACAAGGCGGCCTGCTATTGATCAATGGCTCGAGTTCACTAAAGTTGAACTTGCCGCAAAGGATTACCGTGGATTTACTTTGTTCCTGCGTGCGAATCCGCCGATTCCCTGTGTTCCATTGAAATTAATTGATTTTGCTGCGACATTTCAGTTTTAAATGCTTTGCAGACTTGTTTGTGCATGCGAACGTCTACTAAGTGCTTCCTGATATGGACAGAAGCTCTCGCAGGGAAGTATCACTTACATCACAGTGGGTTTTAGTCTTTGTTTGCGTGGATGCCTCCCGAGCGTCTCTGCGTGTGTGTAAGAGGGTGAAGCCGTATCAAACCAGTCATCATTACGAGCTCATTCCTCAACCCCAGGAGGGATTACACAACGGTCAGTGCGCTGTGGGTGTGACACAGGCTTCTCCGTTAACCTCAGGCTCCGGGCTCACAGTGAGTAATGAGTCCACCCAGCAGAACCTCAGCACACGCCCAGGGCCCAAGGAAATGTATGTGCTCACCATGTCTGGTATGACAACCCCCCTCCTCGACTAGCCAGGAACAGAAACTCATATCTGCTGCTCTGTCTTTGATCCCCAGCAATCCCTCCCACAAAACATATTATGTGGTTTTTATACGGCGAGCTATGTAAGCTTTAATGGCTTATTTCCAGGAGCATCTCATAGGTCTAAACGCACCAATGTACACATAGACACACGCATACTTTGTCTCTGTCTGCCTGTTTTTCTCTCTTCTTGCTGTATCTCTCTATTTTTCTATCACGCACACACACTCGCTACACAGCACCAGACATAAATCAATATGACTCCAAATGCAAAGAAAACATTGACCCAAAACATACGGAGATGATGAAGGCATTTATTTGCTCAGCGGGGTCTGCGATGATATGTGAATGGACCGTTTTGTTTGCGCAGAAAATGGAGGTGAATTAATTGATGTGCAGGCAGTATAATTTAACATCCAAGGGCCTGTTGAGCCCATTATAGTCACCTTTGGGATTTCTCCTGGTACAGTACCTGGGTTAGCAGCTGAACAGGCCTCCATTAGCTTGTGCCAGCGAAAGAGAGAGAAACTAGGGAGAAACTTTTCAACTCAATTCAGTTATAAGTGGAAAATCCAGGGGGGAAAAGTGGAAGGGATGACAATCCTCGCAATGAGACAGCTCTTGTTCGTCTCCACTTTTTTCTGTCTCACCTCTTGTCGTGCTGGTTTCCTATCCCCTCCTTCTCGCTTCCTCCTGGCCCTTGGAAGGATTTGGTAATACCAATGGGTTCCAAGTGTGACATATCCTCTTGCTCCTGCTCTGCGACTCTCCCCTTCTAAACCCCCCCCCCCCTCGCCTGCCACCCTGTTCCTCTTTAAGGAGCGTTTGTTTTGGGCCTTGTCACCACCAAGCGCCGTGTGGTTCCAGCCACGATGGTGGCGAACCGTCTCCGGCTAATTACCGCACTGCAGATGAGTCACGGAGGGAGAGAGAGAGAGAATGAGGGAGAGAGAACGAGGGAGAGAGAACGAGAGAGAGGCGTTCTCGGCTATTTTTGGCCCCTAACATCGGCCCCATAAGAGACTTTCCCCTCCATGCCTACCCCTCTCTGTCCCTCTGATCTCTGGACCTCCTCAACAGATGAAACGAGCACTTTGAGGAGGGCCTCCGTCACTGGATCAGCTCCTCTCTCTGCTGGCCTGGTGTGAACAGCTGCCTGTTTTGGTTTGTGTCATACACACAAACATTCATACACACAGTGTTTGGGTTTGAAAGCCTCTCTCGGCAGGTCCTCGGTGTCCTATGAGTTATGACAAACGTTATTATGCTCCCTTTTACATTACTTTAGCACATGCTGCCAGAGTAGATCGCTGTGTTTTCCGTGGGTCATTTGGCCTCCATTCAGTGTTTGAACAGCTGTAATGAGCACTCAACATTAATAACTTCACTATGGGGAAAGAGAGATTGGCTATAGATGGAGTCTTTATTAATGAAAAAAAATTGAGAATTTATATGGTAACATTTGCTGAGTAGATGCTTCATCTGAATGTTCTTTCTTTCCATAGCAGATGCTCATTTATGGAGGATTTGTGGAATAATGTCATGTCTACATTAAGCCATTGTTCATTCATTTGTTTTATGAACATATCCACATCCACCCGGAGTCATCTGACTGGTTGGAATTCTCCTTTTCTTAACGTTTATTGGTTGGAGAATAGAAAAACATCCTTAGGGAGAAAGTACTTGAGTGTTTTCTGTTACAGATTTCCATTTGTCACTGATGGAAATGAGCACATTTGTTTCATTTTCACAAAGACACATAGGGAGTAGTAAAAATTGTACTCACACTGCTTTTAGGCCACCGCAGCGTGAGCCAAATTAGACTTTATGTGCCACTTTGTAATGACTAGCTACGGCCTCAATTTTACCCTTGACAAGATTTAAATACGGACCCATTTGCTCTGGCATCAGTGGTGTAGGTAGCAACGCAGCAGGCCGGCTGGTCGGACATGTGCTCTCAGCCAGAGCAATCTATCATTACCAGAGTAATAAGGGGAATTGACTTTTTTCTGTCTTACAATTGAGAACAAAATGAATGCTTCCACACAAAGTGATAATCACGAGGGCTTGCCAAAGGAGAGGTTGCCAGAAATCCACTATTGCTTTCTTTTTCTCTTTTTCTATCCCAGTGGGTTAGCAGGGCTCATCGTGGGCTGATTGCTGTCTAATTTGGTGCTGACCTCAGCAAACCGCTGAGTCTCCCAAGGTCATATAGCTGCTACTATATTTGTAGTTTTAATGAGCATGTTAGGATGCAGTGTGCTTGTTTTGTTTCCTAATGGCTTCAGTCATTTTTCCACCTAAAATAATGTCACAACCAAATAGCCATTTAGCCCTGCCAGTGGTGAGGCTCCAGGGATGTCGGTCTGTCGGTCTGTCGATCACTCTCTGAACTAATGGATGGATTGAGCCATGACATTTGGTATAAACAATCTTAGTGCCCAGATGATGAAACATAATGACTTTGGTGATTTTGCTCTAGCGCCACCTTGAGGTTGGCATTTAAGAGTGAAATGTCTTGACAACAACTGGATGGATTGCCATGAAATTTGGTGCAGAAATGGATGTTCCCCACAGGATGAGTTGTAACAAATTTGATGATCAACCTCACTTGTCATCATGTGCCATCATCAGGTCAAATCTTGTATGACCAAATAGCTGCAAAACTAATGACAGTCCCATCAGTGTCAGCTGTAACTGAATTTAATTGGCAAACACAAAAGCATAGTACCGTGCTAAACTAATCCGTCTATCACCTTTTTGCTCCCTCTGTCAAACTTGACTCAACTTTTTTTTCCTACCAAGGTTTTTTTTTCATCCTGACCTGTCATCCAGGAGAAAGAAAGATATTACACTGTATGGCATTGAATAATGTTCTGTGCAGGGGTATTATTCCAGTAGGTTTTCACTTTGAAACGTGGTGTAGGTCAGCCGCTGTGTTGGAAATCACTCATTGTTGTGTGGTCTCTCCCCCATTTTTCCATTGTGTGGTCAAGAGAATTGAGAGCGCCTCGTACAGTGCTCCATCCTGCCCAGTCAACAGAACAGGGGGGCCTCTCACAGCAACCAACAGACGTTTGAAGATGAGGTTAGTGGCTAGTTTCCACCCACAACGCCAAGCTGTCTCTGATTAGACCTGGGATCTAATTTGAGAAGGGGGCTGAGACTGGGTTCGGGGTGTGGGGGTCTGTGTGGCGCAGCCATCCTCTCCCAGAGGGCCCTCAGCTCAAGGGCTCGTGTGCTTGACTTTCTCTCAAGAAATACGTCCTGATGGTACGAATAACAGTACAAGAAGAACATGCAGACACGGAGATGAGTGGAAGAAGCCCTACATCCTCTTTCTACTTTATTTTTCCTATAGAGGAAGCCCCTGTCTTAAACTCCCAGCCATGATGTTGAGGGACGATATCCCCCACTCTACACACACATACATACGCAGGGTCTCCTGGTCCCAGTAATCATGACGCTGGTCGACCCTCTGACCCAAGTGATGTATTTCTGTGCAGTGTGTCAGCTCCCTAAGTGTGTGTTCTGGCTCCAGTCTGGGTCATGCATTGTCGGGAATGTTGATGAAAAATGACAGGCCATTATTACATCCCATGGCTGTCCCCTCCTCTCTCCCCCTGCCTCAACCCTGATAGGGGAATACTTAAAAAAAATGCTGCAGCCCACATTGAAAACCGCAGTCGTGTACTTAAAATCGAAGACCCTCCTGCAAGGTGAGGGCCATGAAGACCCATTTTTCAAGAATTTAGTGGAATATAAACCTGACAGAATGTAGTTACCCGTCCTCTCAGCCTGCCTCCTTCATCCTACTCCATTAGGTTTTTATGAACTCAAGTTTCTCTGTGAAGGTCATTGTGGTGCTAATGTTCTGCAGGGTAGGGGACAAAGCGCAGAGCATGTAAAAGAAGCCCCGGTTCCTGAGGGAGGAGATCAGGCAGCTGCAGGCAGGGGGTGTGAAGGTTTAGGTTACCTGAACACACTGAGTCTTCTCCTCGCGGCTCAGGACCACCTGGGTAGCCGGCGCTGCTGCTCAGGGGAATCAGACAGTGTGGATACAAGCGGAGAGACACATAAAGAGTTCGCACACACACAGAAATAAAATGACCATCTCACACGCACACACACTGAGGTGATGAACCCGCACATCTCCAGCCTCCACTGACCCATATCTGCTGAGCACAACTCCCGGGGTCTCGGGTGGATGTCAAGAGGTGTGGTGGCTGTCAGTGACGGTTGACCCTGCACCAGTTCTCTGATATCTCCTGTCACACATCACTGCCCAGGAAGCACTTTCCTTTCTCTTCTGGTCTCTACACACTTCATCATGCTGTCTGACTACAACAAGGCTCAAACCACAGACCACTGACCCGTGCGTATGCGTGTTCGTGTGTGTGTGTGTGTGTGTGTCGAGCAGCACTTGTGGATTATATGTACGCTTTGATTTTTACCATGAATCAGTAAAGTTTGCTTACCGTTGGACATCAGTGCCATGTTAAATTGTGTGCTTAATTGATGCAGTGGATGAAGAAAGACTTTTTTAGATTAAGAGAATAACAAATACATCAATACACTATGCCTTGGTCCAGACCTTTGAATCCGCCCTCTCCATCGAGATGACTGATTCGTCTGGCATCGTGACATGAAACAGCGGTTTGTGCCAATGAGCACAGCGGTGTGGGACTGACGCCGTTGTCTAGATGTGTGTCGTTGACGGCATTATAACCAGGAATCATTGTTTGTATTTACTCCGCTCCGCTCTTTGCCGGATATCAGACAGAATTGGCATCTTGTTACATTTTCCAGCCAACTCATTGGTGAGGGCGGATTCAAAGGTCTGGACCCAAACAACTCCACTCTTAAAACCCAGGAAAAACCAGCATGTTGGCATGGCAATGCATCAGTGTCGACCTAAAACTGTTAGTTTCTGGCGGCAACGTTGGTTTCTAGTGATTGGTTGGGGGAAAAAAAATGACTAATGTAAACAACAACTAACATTGAGGCATAAAGTTCATTCTTGACCTTGCAAACTGAAATGTAAACCCAAACTGCATCTGCTGAGCAAGATCACGTGATGCTCGAAAGCTCCAGAACAGCTGCTAAATGGAGCTTGAGGTGTGATTGTTTTTTGCAGATTGATTCTGCATCCAAGATGAAGAATGAACTCAATTTCTAAGCCAAAGTGGACAATAAGTAGCTTGAGTGCTCATAACAAAGAAAACATGAAGATGTAAAAGTCCACCACTGGGCAAAACTGTCAATATGCTGATGAAGATCATATGATGTGATTGAAAGCTCCAGAACTCAACGGACTTTGAACTGATGTTTGTCTATATCTAGTTACAGAGTGGAAAAACAACATATAAATAGGCTTATATAAGAAATAAAAATAAGAAAAAAATACATAAAAATACAATTGTAATTAGATGTTTTAATTAGTAAGATACACTCAATTCTTCTGAGGACTCCATGTGATACAAATATTCACCATAACATAAAACAGCCATACTCGTATGGACAGTTAAGGGATTCGTCTCATGGCAGAGAAAAGTAACTGATGGCAAGGTAGTATAAATGTGTATTTTGTAGCTAAATCTATGTTATACATACATACATGCACTAGCATTGCATAGCAAACCATTCTCTTAACATAGAACAATAACTCATCCAGAGGGTTTTCTCAAGCTCTCCGGTGTCTTTCAATGCCAACTATTACATAAGAAAAAAAGTGTCGGAGCAACAATGAATTATCTCCTGATTCAGCAGCTCCCCTCGGCTTTATGGAGCTTCATGGCGAGTTTAAGCTCATTGTTCAGCTGACCGGTTCACTTAACTGCTTTTTTTTCTCACTTTTACCGCCCTCATTTTTTTTTAGACGCAGCAGGCAGATTTTTTCAGACTTTTTTCAAAACTCTAAAAACCCACCGGCACACTACCTGCTCAACACCAAACAGCAGACAGACACAGTTAAAGACTGCAGTGAACATCGTGGATTAGCAGCTAAAGAGCCAGATAGTAAATAAAGACCAAAGTAAGTTAAGAGAGTGACTATTGGACTCACATTCGCCAGGTGGCCAGAAACACGACTCCAAATATATGATAATGTTGCTCTGTAAATGCAGGATGTGTAAATAAACAACTGTTTGCTAATAAAGTTTGCCATATCAACTTGAACACGATACGTCAGTGAAGACATTCCTCAAAAGAGGGCTACTCCGTGCTGCTCCAAAACTAAAACAAAAAAAGCATGTTTTGATACATAATGTACTGTAATTATTTATTACGTGGGGACGTGCATAATTCCTTCCCAACTAAATGATAACATTTCGAGTGTTTCTACACTGAGTAATGTTTCACATAATGAGCAGCTTTGGCCATAATTGGTTAACAAGAGTATAGAAAATGAATGGAGTGGAACACCACAGAGGAGGTATCTGTGCATATTGTAGTCCATATATAGAATGTGTACATACGAATTACTTTATTTCCGTCAGCCATAATTTCCACCCATTTAAAAGCAGCAGTAGTTTTAACAAAAGTCCCAGCAAGCTGAGAATAGCTCTCGTCTTAATATCTGGAAGCATTTAGATGTTGTTGTTTTTGCTCAGCAAACACTAAAAAGTGGAAAGAGTGCTGTGGTGGACCGCAGGGGAATAAATATGGTTTCTGATCAGCTCGCTAATGACCTTCCGCAATGTAAATATCAGTTAAAAAAAACAAAACATTGTGAGCCACCCGGGTGTAAATGCTAGCTGTTGCACACAAATGTGGTCTTCAGATGCTTTACAAAGTAAAGTGGTGCGTTCGGGAACTTTATGTGGGTTACTACACTCTGGTGTTCGTAAAGCTGCTGCAGCTACAGAACCCAGCAGTATCATCGGCACCCAGTCCTCCCTTCCTTGTTGACTAATGCCTTGTTTAACACGCTGAAGTTGATGCAGCCTTTTTTGGTGCTTTACACTGTCTCTACGATGAAGGATCATGACAGCTTCTGTATGTGTAGAGATCTGTCACCGGCCTCGGAAACATTTGTCACTCCTACACGCTTTTGAGTCTTATGCTCCAGATGATTTTCACATCTTGTTCGCTGTTACAGAGCTTAGCTTTATGCTTCATGACACGCAAGTGCAGCGTTGCATAAAGGAGGTGGGGAGAGCACACACTGTCTGTACTTCTCTGCTTGTCTACCCACTGCAGTTCAATCACGCTGCTAATGTTGCTCTTGACCGCAGTCCAGTTTGGAACATGCGGACTGCGGCTTGACATCCACTTGCACACAGGTCAGGATCATGGGTCGGGATGATGATGTGCCTCTCGAGCACCTTCCTCTCGCTGTAAAGTAATGTAAACAGCTTCAAGTGTATTACACTGGGCTGCTTCCTGCTGCAATGTGTGTGGCATGCTGCGTACGTCAGCTGATGAGACATAAAGTGAGTCTGTTTGCGCAGTTATAAATACATGGACTGTGAATGGAAGCAGTCAATTTACCAGGGACTGTTTTGATTTAACTGTCGAAATGTGGCGTGGAAAATCTTGCAGAAATTGATTATGACATGAAGCTAACTATGACATGAAAATCATTTTTGGATAAATTATTGTTTTTTTTTGGAAAATGGACGCCAGCATTAAACATGTATTGCAACATATTTTCCCTGCAGATTGATGAAATCAACAAAGCACAGAAAAAAAAAAAAACTGATGTTTGTCAGATACAAACGGCCTTCAGGCTTTATTGGATTTCAACTTTGCTTGTTTCCTCTTTAGATTCAAAGCATGAAAGGCTAAGTCAACACATGGCGCTGGTGTTTGGCACACTTTGTTACACGCCACGCACCAAAGTCAGCCAAGGAAACTCAATGAGAAGCATTACCTGCAGTTATGTCCCGTGTCTCGGACATTAAGCTAGCAAACAAACAAGCCTAACAACAAGATTATACGTCGTTTCGCCCTTTCAACACGCCTTCGAGTACGGCCATTTGGTTTCCTGGCCCAGACCACTGAGTTGCCACTGAGAGCCAGTCATTGCGTCTCACCATCATCTCATGAAAAACAAAATATCATCGTCACTACTAGAGCTTTGAGACTCAATCCCTGACCAGTTGTGCGAAAAGAAAAGAAACGGCACCACAACGAAACGTAAGGTTTTCTCTCCCCAAACTCGCCCATAGGCGTTTCGATTGGCTGATTGACTGTGAAGGTCAAAGCAAACACATCATCATTTTCATACTCATCAACCCAAACGGTGATCCCTCGTGTCATGTGGAAGTGGGCGTTGTCATCCAGGAGGAGATCGCTCCCATCACAAATCAATGTTTGATTCTTTTATTTACTTGCGAGCTATGTCAAAAGAAAAAGGAGCATCGGCGCCACGGATAGTTACGTTTAGTCTGCTGGGTTTGATGAAAAGCTTATCGAGCCGCTCCTCACAACTCAAACATCGTTTTTAATGGCAGAAGTTGATTTGATATTTCTGTGATAAGAATAAAACTGTGTAAACAAAAGCCTTGAATCTTTCTTGCCAGTGATGAATGTCTCTCTTAAAATCTGTTTTATTTCACCAATGAACTTAGAGGTGATCTTAGAAGCTTCTTCAAACGACCAAAACTCAAATTGGAGCTACGATCAATAGTATCTGTGATTTAAAGTCAGCAAAGCCCGAAAACTCATTGAAGTGTATCTGTGGCGAGACAAAGGCAAAGCAAAGAGAGAAAGTGGCAGAGAGCACGGTGCCATGACCCGGAGGTCATTGGCAGTAGATAATCTGGTATGAGAACAACTGATAGCCTGTCAGTAATGATGGGGCCTAATGCTGGAGAAGAAAAAGGAGGGGAGCCGTAGAAGAAAGAAAGAAACCTACTGAGAACTCCCCTATGTTTTTTGTCGTCTGTGTGCCAAATTAGGGTGAGAGGGGAGAGGAAAGAGGGGGGAGGGTGAGGAGAACGAAAGAGAGAGTGCAGATGGACCACACCGACTGACTGGTTGGACTAATGTGGACGTTTTCTCTCCGGGGTCAGATATTTACTCCTAATTAGCTGGAGGAATGCAACGCATGAGAGCGGAACAGATACGTTACCGTTTTGGCCGGAATTTCCTCTCCTTCCGTGGCATGCGCTGCTTTAACCTGATTAGGTATGGCACTTATCAGAGGAGATGAAAGCACTCAGGGGATCGGTGACGCATTGCTGGACACCCCTGCTTTGCTCCCACTTCACCCCCATTTCCACCACGACCCTCCCCGTGGTCATTACTGGTAGTGCTGTGTGTCATGGTACTTGGAAAACTGGGTGCCTGATTTACAGTAAGACTGACACCGTGCCCTCAGCGTGACACTTGCCGAGCCGCCCGGATCAAAAGGAAGTTGTTGGGAATAAACAAGCGGGGAGACTTTCTATAAAAAAGATTTTTATTGAAGGAACTTAAAATGAGATAAACAAGTTTTACGAGGTGGAGAGAGCCGCATGCTGTTGTCAGGAAGTGAGACAATTTCCATTGTGCGCGTCAAGGCACGTGTTTCAATGCAAGTATCGAACCTGTTGGCAGCAAGTCAGAGCAGATTTCATGGTCGCACTCCAGCGCAGAGAAGAGATTGTGGCAGCGGCAGGCCTGACTTTCTGCTAATGACGGATTAGAAGGCTTTAAATGGCAGATGAAGCTAGTTGGTATTGGCAGGCCTGGTGTGCTATAGATTTAAGATTCTGCATTTGTGGTTTTTCTTGAGTAAAAGGGCCATTCCCAATTTTGGCTCCTCTGCAATGTTGTTTTCCGTCAAGTTTGAGAACCATTTGGTTTGAATTTACTCAGAAGTGTTTGTTGGTGAAATACAAGGAACCATATTTACAAAAAAACTAAATATTCTCACTTACCTTCATCTTGCCATGCATATAGTTTTGGTTTTATTTGGACAGGTTTTTTCATATTTGGCTTTGAATTTCATACCACCACCCATAATTTGTTTATGGTGTTCACAACAGGAAAAAAACACCATTTTCATTTTTGTGTACTTTTCATCAAGATGAATTGTTCCAAAGAAAACTGCCAACAGTGTTTTTGTATAACAGTAACAAGACTCAGCTTCTGCAAAGACACGAAAGTTAGGCCACTCCAACTCACAAATGGATTGCCATAATATTTGGCACAGAAATCCACAGTGCTCTGAAGATGATATTGACTTTGATGATCCTCTGACTTCATCTCGTGCTACCAGTTTGTCATCAGTTTCACTTATTCTGTGAAATATTGCGACAACTACAAGATGAATTGGAGCACATTGTGTACTGACATCAAGAATTATCTTCTGACATTTCCTCGAGTGCCACCACAAGATTGATGTTTGTGGTTTTGAGCTGTTGGCCGGACTGCCATGACGTTAGATACAGATATGAATGAATTCTAATAACTTTAGTGATCCTCTGACTTCTCATTTAGCACCACCTTCAGGTCAAAACTTTGATTTGTCCAACACTTTCATGACCGAATAGCCGCCAACTAACGATATTTTCATCAGGCTCTGAGAATATTACGTGTACTTTGTGTTTGGTGCTAAGCTAATAAGCTAATGCAATTATGTGAACACACTAAACTAAGATATTTACTGTGGTAAACATTATACCTGCTAAATATCATGTTAGCATGCCATGCATGTGGTGGAGACCTCGTTCTCCAAACCAGGACGTTTTCTAAAAAGCCGTCCGTATGGATAGATACCACTAGGTGTGAGAAAACCTGTTTTTTTTGTTTTGTTTTTCGTTCTTATTTGGGTGAACCAACCCTTTAATGTGCAGTCATGACGCTCTTGGTACATGGCGTGCGGAGGACAGAAATGTGTTAACCTTCATGTTGAGGAAGGAGCTGGTGGTCTTTCTACTGATGTGGTTCTGAATTCAGGCTAAACATATATTTTTCAGAAAATCCCCAACACAAACAAAATCAATCACCAGCTGTCACACAAACCACCAGTGAAGTGGAACTCCATGATTACACGCTTTCCTTATCAGTGTCTATACATAACCTCATTTTAAAGAAAGATCATGAATATTCCTTCTACGCTAAATTGCTTTACAATCTGTCTTCCTTCTCTGGCCATATATTTCAGAGTGGAAATGATGTCAGATTTCACTATTACTGCCATATGCCATATGAGAGCTATCACTTCTGAATGCAAGACCTACCTCTGCTTGTAGCCAGCGGCACATCTGTGCACCTTCTGTGGTGGGCTCTGCCTGTGGTGGGCTTTGCTTTGTGTGTATGGAGCATGCAGATACACATGATACACACACACACACACACACACGCGCGCGCACACACACACGCACACACACTCACATGCTCGCAGACAGCTGCAGGTGGGCCCCCAATGTGATAGCAACAACAAATGTATTTTTCTCTTTAATGAACAAACTCCATTCAGAGCATATTCCCCAACTACTGATCACATGCACCACACCACCTGGACATGATGTCCGAGCAGACCCCTGGGCATTATGGGTGCCTCAGAGTGGATGTCTGAGCTAATGACCTGGATGGATAATGTGTGTTACAGTAAATGACAATGAGGTCATACCCTCTAATTTTCATTTTGTACCCCACACAGAGCTTGTTCCCAACTCCTACTACTAATATTCCCTCGTTTCCCCTCTCTTTAACTCTCTCTCAACACACACACACACACACGCACACACACACACTTGCTCGCTGATGGTCTGTATTTTCTCAGGAGTTACTGGAACAGGCCACATTGAAGTCTGGAAGCAGAGGGACATCCAGCCTCACAGCCTCCAGGTCTCACGGTTCCACTGATTGACCCGATGAAGACCAAAGGCTCCAATCACTAAGTCGATGTGTGTGTGTGTGTCTGTGTGTGGGCACGGCTGTGTGTGCTTGCGTGTGTGTCAACACCTGACCACACACACTGTTTGGATGAGCCATTATCATTTGCACATTAGACTTTTGAAAATACTCCAGAAATTCTGGGGGCCAAAATCCGTCTTGTCCTTTTTCTTCCTGCTGTCTTCCTTCGTAATCCCACACAAGAAGGCGTGTGTGTGTGTGTGTGTGTGTGTGTGTGTGTGTGTGTGTGTGTGTGTG